>JBAIZL010000001.1:42433770-42573770 GCA_036971475.1 Prosapia bicincta
TCATATAGTATCACTTGTGAAGGGTAATGGAAAGAAAAGTATAGCGGATATAGGAAAGATCAAGGTATGGGAATAATATCATCTGGTAGGAGATATAAGAAGGGGGTTTAGTCATCCCTGGTGTAAGTTCCTGACCAACTCTCTATCGTGGTCATGCAACGGTGCCTCGCCGCTTCAGCCATTTTATAGTCTTAAGGCGATCATATAGTATCACTTGTGAAGGGTAATGGAAAGAAAAGTATAGCGGATATAGGAAAGATCAAGGTATGGGAATAATATCCTCTGGTAGGAGATATAAGAAGGGGGTTTAGTCATCCCTGGTGTAAGTTCCTGACCAACTCTCTATCGTGGTCATGCAACGGTGCCTCGCCGCTTCAGCCATTTTATAGTCTTAAGGCGATCATATAGTATCACTTGTGAAGGGCAATGGAAAGAAAAGTATAGCGGATATAGGACAGATCAAGGTATGGGAATAATATCCTCTGGTAGGAGATATAAGAAGGGGGTTTAGTCATCCCTGGTGTAAGTTCCTGACCAACTCTCTATCGTGGTCATGCAACGGTGCCTCGCCGCTTCAGCCATTTTATAGTCTTAAGGCGATCATATAATATCACTTGTGAAGGGTAATGGAAAGAAAAGTATAGCGGATATAGGACAGATCAAGGTATGGGAATAATATCCTCTGGTAGGAGATATAAGAAGGGGGTTTAGTCATCCCTGGTGTAAGTTCCTGACCAACTCTCTATCGTGGTCATGCAAAGATGCCTCCCCGCTTCAAGTATTTTATGGTCTTGAAGTAGATCTAAGTAGCTTTTATTTAAAACAGGATTTCTACTGTCATTTTACTATACAGTAGAAAGTAGATTATCCGAACTAATTGGGATGTGAGGGTTTGTGGATAGTGAAATTGTTTGGATAATCAAACAATTAAATATAAATCTGTAGTTTACGTTTGTAAAACTTGTAGAGTGTACTATTGAACTGTATGTACCAGTACTTTACATCCTATTACTGTAATACAACAACCAATTGGAGTAATACTGTAACAGTTGTACTACTTCATTCTAAATAAAATTAATAATAAAGGCAGAATAAATAAAAACACACTAAGACAAACATTCTGCTATATAATTATCAGACCTATGTATAATAATCTGTAGGCCTATAGTACTCTACGTATTTTGTAAATGTATACTTTAACTTTTAAATCTACATATAAAGCGCACTTTCTAAAATATGTATGTAAAGTTATACAGACATTGCAAAAGCATTATAAGAAATAACAATTAACACAAAACTTAGGAAATGTTCCACGCCCCACTCCATGCCTGCACCCTATATTGTGTGCTCATCTATAGTTTACAAATAATATTTTCTTTCAGCGTATTTTCCATATTCGGATAACAGAGGTCCGGATAATCGACGCCCGACTGTAATATATCTTAGACTCTTCATATTGTCAGAAAGCTGCCTTAGAAACTGAATGGTCAGTTTCAGTTTGAGGTCTCGGTTCGATTCAATAAAATGAGAACCAATTGAAATTATAGCTTGTGCTCCAGAAGGGCATAAAAACTCCCCTTGTCGACACTATTATTCATAGCGGGATAATTAGAAGGGAAAGAAACCTTATGGGCCCACAAGCGCTTTCAGTTTTATTGCCGCATAGGAGTGATTAAGTTTCCTTTTATAGACAGTTGCTAATTAAATGCAGCAAACAATAATCTCATTCCGATTTTATTACTGTAATAACAATTAGTAAGACATGAATATTTCGTAAAAGAGATTTAATATATTCTATTTGTCAATAGAATACACGCAGTTTTATATTCTGAAAAGCAATTTTGAGAAAAAGAAAAGCATGGTTTTAATTACCAAGATCTCGAAACCTATTAAACAGATGCTCTAATATTAATCCATATGTTATTCATAAAACTATAATAATTTATGTTTTTCTTCCAAAGATATCGAAAACTCATGACAAAAGTATAACTTTAAATAATTTCATTTATAAAATATAACCATACAAGTCGTTATGAACGAACCGTAATCTTATTTAGTATTATAAATCTTAATTTTACTATTCATCATATAATGATATTTTAATAATTAGACTCTAATAATTAATAAATATGGCTCACGCAAATAACAACCCAATGTATTAGATAACATACGTTCTTTAGGCTTATATTTTAACTTGCTGTTAATGTGGGATTGAGATAATGTAGAAGTTAACCTAATATTAAAAATACTTACATTAAATTAAACGTTATCTATTAATTTAATCAAAAAATTATACTTTTGAATGTAAAGGGAATTAATAACAAGTAAGATAATTTTTTTTTACAGTCAACTTATACTGAGGGCAACAGATAAAAATTTCATTTTCGTTACTTTTTTTTAATAATTATAGTTAATATAAATATGAATATACTTATAGCAGAATAAGAATATTGGTTGGAAAAGTAGAAAGCAAATTTCCACGCAATTTTCCATTTCCTCTATATATTATATGATGTTGAACTATTATTTTTGTTTGTTACAATTTATTCGCTATCTTTTTTTAGTTTCTAATTTATGAAGGCGATGATGGTCTATAATTTCAATATGGAAAAGTTAGCTCAGTTCTAAAGTGTTGAATATCAAACATGGAGATATTCAGTTCGAATTCGACCATGGCATAAACATTTTTAAATTTAATTATTTAATAAATATTTGAAAAAACTGTATTAACAATTGTCATTCACTACAGGTTAAAAAAATGTATTTGAACATGATCGGATGAATAAAAACGTATTTTATTCACGATTGAAAATTTGTACAAGATATATAAATAGAGTTTGAGGTAATAGAAGAAATTGAAAATTTGTTTTTATAACTTCCAATCGGTTCTCTAAGTGAACCGAATAAAGTTGTTGGCATTTACCGCCATATTTTGCATTCGGAAAGTTTTAGGACAAAATAATTTATCTCAGAGTATGTATACACTTTCGTGTGAATTTCGATATAACCACGCCACATACTACAGTTTTATTCCAATGTAAAGTTTTTATATGCTACTCCATAAGTAGCTGCACTTAAAAATATGAATCGCCATTGTTTAAATATTTTAATATAAATCATTCTCACTTCAAACTCGGGTGATCTATAACTTATACTATGAATAACCTAAAATTATAAACCCTAACTCTCTAAAGTGTGTATGTACAATTTATACACAAGAGATATTTTGTTGTACCTGGCGATTATATGTCAATTTTTCTAATTATTCCGTTTTTTGCTACAATTTCCTCCTAGAAATAATTAATTAGTTACTAATTAATTATTAAATCCTTATTTTTTAAGGTTTTTTTAAATGATAACCTCAAAATGATCATTAGTGTCAAAATCTTGAATCGAGTACAAAACCTATATCCCTCTCTACTGTGTTTTAAAATGCACAGTATATATTTAAAATCTCTACTTATATTTCGTGCAGACTCGTTAATCAAATGGGCTAGCAGTAGAAATTTACGACGTAAGATAAATAAATTTATTAATTAGTAAGCATTAAACGGATATTTTAGATTCATGGTAAATTTAAAAATTGTAAGTATTAGTTTATAATAAATATTAATTCAACCTTTGTTTTGTTTGTCAAATAAATTTATATTTTATGATAGTTTAAAAGTTGTATTCATATTATAATTATAAGTTAAATAGAATTTGAAAGTGTCATACATTTTAACACATGACTTTAGAATAGTCATAAAGTTAAAAAATCGTAAAATCCTCTAGAATTTTATAATAATATGCTCTTGAAAGATTTTTACCTGTGATGGATAATATAGCCTACTTGAAATCTTTAAACTTTGCTTAGGTGTTTTTACTTCCAGAATGGGAGCATAACTAATGTTTTCAATTTTGAATCACTTATTAAGAGAGAAGAATTTTTTTAAAATATCAAGCGTATGGTTGCATATTTACGAAAAATTAATAATGACTTGTGTTAATTAAATATTTTTCAAATAGCAACATACGCGCACTTACTAAACACCTGACAACCCCAGCATTGAACTTTCCAAGGTCTAGCTATTATGTCATGCTCTTCACATAGAACTGGTTTCTTATGCAGTAGTGACTCATTTTATTCAGTTTATACTGACAATATTTTAACCAAGGCCGCAAGTATTATCCTTGAAAGTATTTTCTCATTATTTATTAGATATCAGTTACTTCGAGTTGTCGAAGTTCCAGAATTCCTAGGAGCATATGTGTCTCCATGGCAATTATCTAAGATTATATTCTCATTTATAGATTTTACAATGTTTAAGTTATTGCCTATTTTAGCAAGCCTTAAATAAGTAAATATTTACATGTTGGAATTTAAATATGTGTTAAAAATGACTTTTTGGAATGACAATTTCTATAGGCACGTCTTACGCTTTTTTGAATCGAAAACTCTCTCGATTGGCGTCATCATTTTTCGTTTTATATTGTTATATTAAATTAAATAACATATACAGCTGAATAGGTGATAACCTATGATTTCATAAAAAAAACCTTTTCGTTAATTTTAGGTTATGTAACTTTTTGTGTTATAGATAAGTGATAAAAGTTTTATCAGTTATAAAACAGATATGACTTAAATATCAGTAAATTTTAATGAGTACAATAGAAAAAGATATATTTCTATTCAAAATTTTCACGTAATAACATCTTTTGGTATTTATGACAACATGCATCAAATTCAATTCTTTAAATTAATTTTTTCAGCAGTAAATGTTTGAACATTAAGCTCCTGTATATTTTATTTAAGTTTTTATTTTCACCACATTTTCTTAGACCTTCTCATAGTTTATAAGCAGTTCAATCTGCATAATGGTACTGCTTGCAGAGAATAGACCAAATTGTGTTTTAGATTAGTATTTCCTGTTTAGTAAAACAGAAATTACTGATTTTGTTAAATGAGTTTGAACGCTAAGTCTATCAGCCAGAATGACAAAGTTAACCTAAACAAACGTGAATAATTACTAGCTTTATAAAATTCTATAGATAATTGCGGATAAATTATGATTTTTCACAATTTGTGTTACATAAAACCTACACTGAAAATATGCTAACGCTAATTTTGAAGTGTGGATATTGTCCTCTTATTTTTTTTACGTCCCAACAAAATATTTATCATCGTAACATTACAAATGTTTTCAGATTTATTTCGTAAAGTGAAAATGTTTTGTAAGAGAATTATCCTCGAGAAATTACTCTCTGGTTTTACGACACAATGTTTTGAGGAGGTACAAATTGAGCCAGCAAAACTACTGGATAATTCGTGAGTGCATGTAGAGTTTGTTACGTCCAAACGCAATACTGTACAGTATATTAAACATCGGCTCGGATGTTAGGCCAATAAATATCCGTGCCTGTGATAAACAAAGGAAGCTGACCCTTTTGTGGAACTACAATGACTGGCGGACGCTGGTTGTGGTCCGCCCATTACATTGAGTGAGTGCGGGCGAACGCGCGCGTTTTTGCGTGTGTGCGGCTGTATTTTTCGTATCCGGTGTAACAGGTGTTCTGAATATAAAATTCTAATGTAACGTGTTTTATACTTAAATATAATAAAAATTTAGCACCATACTTAGTCATCGATTATGAAAAGTTAAATGAGTTACACACACACACACACACACACACACACACACACACACACACACACACACACACACACACACACACACACACACACTCACACTCACACGCACACACACACACACACACACACACACAATATTTATCTAAGACATATGGGATTGTAACGATGCAATGGAAGGTACTGTAATACTTGTCAAAGATTTTATCAACTCTATATTTTTTCACATGTTACTCCAACATACATTCTAAACAAGAAACAAGTGAGTTAAAGTGTTGCAAGCCAATAATGGTTTAACTTCACGTTAAATCTACAAACATAACCTCAATTTAAACATTTCTGTATCATGAAATTCTTCACGAGATACCGCAGTTTGTTATACAACATTACCAACAGTTCCATCAAAATGTAGCTACAAAGTATCCAATTAGGATAGATTTTTTTAACGGAATAATAAATTTTGCTTTCTTATCACAAATACACGTTTTGTTGAAATCAAGGATTGGTTCTTCATTTAGGTGCATTGACTTTGAGTTACGACTTATAATGTAGGTTATACAAACTTTAATTTGGTATGTTTAGAATATTGTACGTTGGTATCGTGGAATTACATATTTTACAAATTGCATCAATGTATCTGGATAGGATAAGTTTGGCTATAAAAAGGCTAATAAAGTAAGCTAACCGCTTCCTACAATCGTCAATATCGTTAATAAAGTTTTTTTTCTTACCAAATTATTCTAATCGGGTACATTGTTGCTATATTGTAAAATAGATGATTTAGCTATAACGTAATGTGATATACCTTAAAGGTTCATTCACTTCGTATAATTTAATGTGCGTGTGTAAATTGAGGTTATGTAAGCAGATTTTTAAATTTAAACCGTTAGTTGTACCTTGGGCCCATAATAATATATTTGCCCAGTATTTCCTACAAGTTTTCTATATATACTTGTTTGATCTATAGATGGCGTGGATGACCATAAATAAAAAAATACAAAATATATATAATAAATGATTTATTTTCACTTAGTAACTTTAAGAACGATTAAAATTATTGAAACTTGAATAATACGCCTTTATATATTTCTGTGTTTTTCTGTGAGTAAATTTAATGTAATTTCATAGATGTAATGAAGTCATAATTTACACGTTGTATATGTTACGTCTTTTAGATGAAAAATAGTTTTAAAATGCTTAAAAGAGAAATATAAGGAGCTGAATTATCTAATGGGTAGAACACTTAACTGCAAACCTATAAATATCCTATATTCTATCCTTCGTGACGCCAAAGAATTTATGTATACTTGTAAGTCCTCTGGTCGACTAAGTCTTTAAAAATGAGAAACTAGGGTTTTAGGGTTTAAACCCAAGGTAGGATTAAAAAGGGCGGTAAAGGATAGTGCTGGCTACTTTACTCTCTTTCTGTATAGTTTGGTCAAGTAGGAAAACTCTACCATGCCTCTCCAAAGCCATGTTAACGGTATTAAAAGAGTATTGTTATAAAAGAAACATCACACTATATTTAACGATTTCATTCAGTTAGTTACTTTGTTTAATTTGCAGTTAAACACAATAATTCAAAGTTGCCAATAAATACCATAACAGTAAATTAGCAACGTGCTTGGCGGCTATGCACTATGCATTA
The DNA here is from genome assembly GCA_036971475.1 of Prosapia bicincta. Taxonomy (NCBI): domain Eukaryota; kingdom Metazoa; phylum Arthropoda; class Insecta; order Hemiptera; family Cercopidae; genus Prosapia; species Prosapia bicincta. Next base: position 42,441,048 of record JBAIZL010000001.1, read on the forward strand.
TTACTTTAACTGTAATACGTCACTGGTCACACGCGGTCACTTGACATTTACTGTATTTACAGCAAATTGCTTATGAACGGTTGCTTTGTCTATTTGTCCAGAATGAGCACGGGGAAATTGCAGTAATTTGTTTTATGATATTCCTAGCTACAGAGCCTTTGAGGGTGTCCTTAGTCGAAGAAAACCACTAAGCTATATTTCCACCTTCTTCATACGATTGTGTGTTAATTTAATTTTAATTCAATACGTATTATTTAGTCTATCTTTACTTCAAATACACTATTAGTATACACGGAAGCTAGAGCTTTTACTTTATCTTTCTTATCTTTAACTTTGCCGCGGTAATGGCTTATATCTCATATCTCATCCAAACCTCTGAAGCACCCAGAGGATTAATTGACCATCGCACTTTGTCGCGCACACTCTCACACGCGCTGACCTGCCTGCCTGCCGACAATGGTGTTTTTCGAGTCACCTACTAGGCCTGGGTTTACAAAACTAAAACATATTAAACTGTTACATTTAGACAACAATTAGGCCTACTGACAGTTTTGTATACTTCGTATTATTCCTTGAAAATAGAGGCCAAACTTAGTTACGTCGATATGTAATGTATTTTAATATATATCTGAAATCGATATTCAATTATTGTTATTTTTTCTATTTTCTTTAGGAATGACATAACTATGTCGAGTTTTCATCTTTTTCCAAGGAATGATATTTAGAAACAATAAATGTCAGTGAAAATTACCTAAATGTTCCAGTTACTATTATTTTTTGTAGATCAAGCCCTATTAACAGTAAATGCATGAATAAAACCAAACAAAAGCTCGCAAACTTTTGAATGAAGCAGTAATAGCAAAGAAATGCGTAAGACTGCCACTAGACCTCTAACAGTAAATATATCGTTAGTGCTGTTTTTAGTGCCCCTTGCTTAAAAACAATGGTTAGTTAAGGTCTAGAGAACCTTATCAAGTTGAATACTTACATTCAATGCGGCAGGGTACATTCAGTACATAGTTAGGTGATAAAAATGTTTTGTGAAATTGATACTTTTCAAAATATAAAGTCCTGCCCCAATTAGTATATAGTATCGTAAATACCTATAGGAATTGGTTTGAATGTTACTCCACTTTTATAACTATGTCTTTTCTAGAGCACTTTTGGGTGTGGCTGTAGGCCTTTATTATAAATTGTTACAGGCGTTTGTAAAATATCAGTAAATTATTTACATTTTGCTATTCTTGCTGGTAAACATTTTATTAGCAATGAAATAAGCAGGATGATTGACCCATTTTAGTTGTATTTAGGTTTAAGTAAACAGAAACAGCATCTGCATCTTTTTATAAAATATTTTCTGGCTATGGAAGCTTTTTTTTAAAAGCGAACTGCAATTGTTTTCAAACACAAAGTGAATAGTCAATAGAGTTTTAATGGTTAGGAAATTGTTCTACTTAGGAGTTTGGTGGCTGTGCTTAGTGTGTCTGAAGGTCACCTCCATTTGTATTAGCATAGGAGGTAACCCTTATAAGAAAGAAAGAAAGAAATATATTTCTTATAGAAACAAGTTTTAGAAAATTCAATTTTTGCAATTGTATTTGCATTGATAATAGGTATGGGGAGGATGACGCATCGGTGGGAGGTAGCCGGGTAGACCACTGGACTGGGTCCAGCACGAGTGCACTAGCGTAGTACCGGATTATAAGCAAATCTTTGCTGATAAGTATACACAGAAAATATTGGAAAAACAATACTTCTTTTATCTAAGTTGCGATGGGAAACACATTGAATTCTATATAAATACTGGTTGTTTTTTTTACAATATTTACTATTTATTATTTTTTTAACACTTTCTTCTGGAAAATTATATTATACTAAAAAAAACTTTCTGCAGATACCTATTAAAACTGTAAAGATTTTACTTTTTATCGATTTAAAGGTTTCGAGAATCATACGGAGTTTTTTTTCTTCCATCTACTACGTCTTTTGGTAAGGTGGAGTAACAAAAAATGTTTTTGGTAGAAATTGACAAAAGTGAGAAACAAGAGTGATTATTTACTATACAGGTCTATGTACAGGCCTAATTGGATACATGAATTATACTGTTCGTGCAGCGCGTAATATGGCGTTAATATATCAATCTGACGTTTTTTTCAGTTGGTCCCAACTTCGTTCTATTAAAAATAAATTAATAAATATAGTGACCAACAAATTTTATGTATTCGTGGGTTTTAAATGATCATGACTATCGGCGAAACTTTAACTCGCGATTTTCATAGGTGTTATTAGAGACACAGATGAAGAAATCTATATCGAAAACATTATGACTAAGTAGATTTTACATAAATTTAATTAAATTATAAGCTGTATTCAATATTTTAGACGTAAACTTTATTTATTTTATATAGTTTTCGTAGTTGCTTATACTGTATTCGTAAATGCTTCATTGGTTTTAACATATCGATTAGGTCAAAACTCCATAAAGATTTGTAGTGAAAACCAAACATTTCATAACATTATAAGACCAGATGTTTTTTTATTCTGTTATTTTTATTATTAAAGAATATATTAGTATTTAGTGTATTTTGATTACTTAGAAATAGCTAACTAAACTCAAGTTATTATATTTTATAATTCCGTACGTAAACCACATCATGAAATTTTAATCAAACACAAATCGATTGTTGTTTGGAGTCACCGTAATTTTCTGTTTCGTTTTGTAAACATGTAATATAGAAAAAGAATTTTTAAAGTCAATTCCTACAGAGGTCGAAAAAAATTATTTTAGGTACTTTTTATTTTATAATTACAATTAATATAAATATGAAAATATCATTCTATCCACGTCTTGTAATGCTTCACTATTACAAAGAACCTTTTCTTATAATTTCATATAGTAGAACTTTAAGCCACCTTTAGCTCTGGAAAAATTAGCTCTGTGGTAAAAGTTCTGATTTTTAAATATGTAGATCCACAGTTCGAATCATACCGGGATATTAAATTTTAAAAATGGGTTTTAAAAAAATTATTTGAACTTGATTGGATGAATAAAAACTTATTTTATTAACGACTGAAAATTTGTACAAGATATATATATATATATATATATATATATATATATATATATATATATATATATATGGAGGGAGAGGTAATGGAAGGAATTTAAATATAGGCAGCATCGAACACATTTCAGGATGTGAGTCACGCATATTGTGACCATATATAAAAGTTCATTTTTACCCATAATTGAAGGAAATTCACCCAGTTTGTGAATTAATACTATTCAAACTGAATAATAATACAAACTGTATTATTAAAACTGCATGAAATAATTGATATATATTTGCAGTAAACTTAATTTTAAAAATAGGCTACCTGTTACTTTAAACGAAAATTGTTTTTATAATTTTTATTTCCTCAATTCAAAATCACAGAGAATTCTCAAAGTTGCATAGTTTTACTTTGTTTACATATTTCGTATCTTTTTTCCTTAATGAAATTATTCGTTGCTATTTTAGCAAACCTTAAAAATGAAACTAAATGTTGAGAATTATTTTCTGACTGTTATATGTAGGTTTTCTCTAACTACGACGGAAATCATTGTTCGATTTTGAACAAGTTTTATATTATGAGTTTAACAAAAAAATCCAACTATTATAAACTGTATTATAGCCAAATGTTTGCTGTGGCTCTAAGCGTTGGAAACATTACAGGAAAAAAATAAACATTAACTATATTTTAAAATGAAATATTGAATTGTTAAAATGTCTTTTAATATTTTAGAAAATATGTTTTCTTATAATTGTCTAATATTTCCAATATGGAAATATTAAAATATAAGTCAAATAAATTTTATGAATAAATATATAGATATGTTATAAAAATATCTTGTTTAATATATATTTTTATAAATACATAAAAATAAATAAAATAAGTTATTATTTTTTAAAAATAACAAAATATCAAACATCAACTTTAAAATTGGAAAAATGACAATTTTAAAACTTACTCGAAGATTTCTATTTTACCCGATTGTTTATAACCAAGCGATTAACAAATAAATCAAATGATGTTTAATAACAAATTTTAAAACCCCAGATGCAGTCCTGACCTATTTATTGATAACTAAACTTTAAAACTGATTCCAAGTGAAAATATTTCTCAACTGACAACATATTCGCAAAAGTCTCCTTTCTGGTAACTTTGTACCTAGGCTTGTAGTTTATTAGGTCAGTTTTCGGCTCCACTGCATTTGGTTAACCTCTGGAATCGATTAATCCTGTTTGCTAGTGGACGTGACGGCCAGACAACGGCATCCGCTAACTGTACGGAGCACGGAGAACGCCGTGTTCAATTTGAAAAAAAATTGTAAAAACGGTGATTTTAATTGTGGCACTGAAAGGATTTCGACTGCCCATTGGATGGGAAAATGTGCCAGTCATAAGCCACGTATTAGACGTGCGTGCTTTCATTACTTCTCAAGTGATAAATCTACCTGAACTTTAAAGTGTAATTGCTTGGTGTGCTGCGGTTATCCCGGCGTGTAAATTTAGTTTGCTCCTGTTTTATATATTTCTTTTATTTTATACATGAAATACAATTTACAAATACAAATAGCAAACATTATGTTTGAGAATACGTTCATAATAAAAACAGATTCAAATAGTCTTCCTTGGTCAGAAAATCATGGAGTATAACCTGCTTGAATTAATAATTAATTATGCTGTATGAAAATAAATGTCCTATAATTTTAAATTTTGTGTTGTTTTATTTGTATTGAAAACTATTGTTCTAAAATGCTGATAAATTTTTAAATGGTATTAATCAATATTGTTTTAAAATAACAATATAGTATTAGTGAAAATAAATGTAAACAGAAAATCCGTTCAATAAGGATGCTTTACTCGTTTATTTAATTTTTTTCACTGTATTAGTTTATATCCAATGATCTGATTTTATCTTATAATACAGATAAACTAGTGTTTGCGTTACTTTTATGGCGTTTTTATATGACTCAAAAAGGATCTGTATTCAGTTACCTTGAGTAATTCAAGATAAACGAATTGATTAAAAAAAAGCACTTTCCGAGAAAGAAATGTTCTTTGAGCTCAAAGAAGCCAAGATGTTTTTTTATTTGATCCCAACCAGGGCCAATCTTAAGCATCATCCCGTCAGACAGATGAGTGTTGAAGTAATTCCCCCCCCCCATCCGGGTAGCCATAAACTGAACATATTCTTTACACTTACCAATATACTTCCCAACAACTTCTGATCACATTAATTTTCTTTAGCAAAATTTTAACTTGGTCTTAAACCCGGGGAGAAATTCTTCTCATTGTAGTAAAAGTTTCAAAGTTTCGAAATTCCTTCCGCAAAAAATGCTGTTTGTATTAAAGCATCGAATTTTGAAATCCGGGATAGTTATATGAACCGAACAGTTTTATCGGGACACGTGAAATTTGAGGTAACTCTGTACAATGAATCAATCATAAAAACATCCATTATTTAGTGAATTATCTTACAGCTTTGACTGAAGAACTTTCATACGTTTCTTTGTACAAAAGAATACCAGGTGAGTTTCTACGAGCATAAACACTGATTTCAAGTTTGCCTAGAGCCTACAAAATTCAAAAATATATTATATTTAAAACTTTCTGACTAGCTTTTTATAACTAAAGATATAATCGGGTTACCTTAGGAGATATCCTTTTAAAGTGGGTTATTTGAAAAAATGTATGGAGATTCAAGATAAAGTGTTTGTACGTAATAGTATATTTTAGAATCATATCACTTTAATTTTTAACTTAAAATACTCCATTAATCTTTAAAAATAAAATAAAATTAAAAAAAAATCATTTCGAAAGAAAAGCACGTGTTTAAACAATTTTTAATTTGTTTTTATTTTTCCTTGAATGTCCACAGAGTTTAGATTCTAGATATAAGTCTCTTTCCCACATCTGTGAAGTGGTTATCCATTAGTTTTCTGATGTCATATCGGTCGCTTTGTGGTCGTCCTACAGATCTTTTTGTTTGTGTGGGTCTCCATCCCGTTATTGTACATGACCGTCTCTCTCTAGAATGTATAGCCACATGAGTCACCCATCTCCATTAGGATGTTGGTACTTTTTAAATTTTCTTTAACATTTTTAGATTATTTTGATGTTTGCAATGAAAGTACTCCATTCAAAATTTAAGAGAGGCATTGCTTGAGTTTGGGATTTTTGAAGCGAAGTACATTGAGAGTTACTAGTGCCGGTCAGTAAGCATTTACTAGTTGCAATTATGTGTATATTAAAAAAAACTAAGGTATTTTAAATTGACAGCGATTGAGATTTTAAAAGAAATACCTATTTTATAGAATTCTGACTTGGACCATTTCTTAGGGAATCTCTCATAAAAACAACGTCAAAAGTAGGTGTTGCTAGTATTCTAATTCCATAAAGTTTAATTCATAAAGTTTTTCACACATAATTGAGGATCATGTATAGAAAAACTATAGAAATATTTTGCTCCGGCCCTTCTGCAATAGTTACTAATTCCAGCCTCTTTTCTAAATCCCATTTACTAACCAATATGTAATGGATAGATGCCTTTCTAATGCCTCAACAGATTCTGAGATAAGCCTACTTACTTATTTGTACCATCATTCCTCAAGTTTAGTGTCAGGAGGGCTTCCGATCCTTCTGCAATAGTTTCTAATTCTCGCCTCATTTCAATATCACATCTGTCACCCAAGGGTATAATGGATAGACGCCTGTCTATGTCCTTAGCATAGAGTAAGTCTACTTTAAATTGATCTAAAGTAGTCGATTATTGAGCCTACAATAATCGATATTATGCGAACCCTTCTTTACTTCCAGTGCAGACGTTTCTACTCTCTTCTAAAATTCTTAATTTTCTAACTAAATATTCCCTTTATTTCACAACAATGAAGCATTATATCTTCTATGGTCCTGAAAAAAAATGTTTCCCTAAAATATTGACTATTTCAAATGTGAATTACAATTCTCTGAATTCTTTCAGAGCGGGAAATTTTTATATATCCTTCTTATCTTAAACGTCTACTCTAATTATGACTCACCACAGCTTCCTTATCCTGCAGTAACCTTTTTGTGTTCGCGTTTTAATTCAATCCAAGTCCAAGTCAGTTAGACGTTTGTCATGTCAGGCCAACGGAACGGATTCTCCGCCTCCTCTGGAAGATGCGTGTTACACGTTAGGTGTAAGTGCTCCCCTACCTTTTTTGCTTGGCAGTTATCATTATTGTTCCTTTAGTTTTCTCTCTCTATTTAACTGTTTTAGTTGTTCCTCTTTTCAGATGTCGTGATATCAGTTATTTATTTACCTTTCACTTTAGATATGGTTTCATTTATTTTTGTCATAAAAAATTTTTCATGAAGTTTATTACTACCATGTTAATTATGAATTCGTTGAAGATAATTAGATTTTGTTTTCAAACTTTTTATTAGAATATGCCATTTTATTTCGATTACTAACAAAAATATTTTGTTTTACAGATAGTGTTTTCTGGTTTACTGAGGTTTAAGTTGTATATTTTTAGTTTTATTTCTCGGTGTCGGCCCAGTTTTGTAACTCCGTTTGATAGCAGGTCTAGTTCAGGGAAGCAAGCCTGTTCACTCCTACGTATTCTATGTTGTAATGGATATTAGTTTTGTCAAATGACTAATGTTAATTGAGCAAAATTGTTTTATAAATTTAGAAAATATTTAATTTTATAAAGCACTTTCATCTACTTAAGAAAAAATTCTTGAAAAAATGCAAGTTTATCAAAACAATGTTACTTTTTAAGTAATTTATGTAGTTTTTAACTAAAATCGATTACAAATTTAGCTTTCGATATATTTTATAAGCTTTATAGTAAGAGGTTTGTATAATATTTTGTTTAATATACCATCCTAACAAAAAAGTTAATAAATGGGAGAATTTAAATTCAAATAAAAAGTAGGTTAGATACGTTAAGAACGGATGTGTCAGTATTTAGATTTGTTAAAAATATGTGCGTACATAGTTTTAATTGGAGACCACAACGTAAATGTAGGGAGAGTATTTTCAGTGACGTCATCGCAGTGAATTGATAAACGAAAAAACAGTTGAAAACCTTGATTTGTAACTTTAATAAAACTTCTTTTGGGTTTTACATTTACGTGAAAAAACATAAAGACCTGCTAAAATCAACGAATTATCTGAGATATGTAAGTGATACTTAGTCAAGCTATTATTTTTAATCCTTGTTGCAGCTGTATGGACGTGAATCTGAGCAAATAATCTCAGGAAAGTAATAATAAAATACTAGGCTTTTTATTATGTCTAATATGTCTAAATTAGAGTAATAATATTGTAGTGCTCTTCAATGTGTAAGTTAGATATTAAAAAGCTGGTTTTAATTATTTTATTTTTAATTCTTAGAGGGAAGAATTTTTTTAATCTCTGGCTCACCCTTAGGTGGAGAATGTTATTCGTACAAGCTGGGCTATCTTGAATATAAATGTCCTGGTTTCACACACCATACATATGGCAACCCTGTTTATATATCGTCATTGAAGAAGGATCAAATATCTCAACACCTTTGGACATCGTGAATTTGACCAAATAAATTACTGAAAGATTTGAATACATTAATGAAAATTCGATTACATTTGTCTTATACGGACAGATGAATTATATAAAAGATACGACACAATCTTATTAAAGAATTATAAAAATATAATATCTATATCCATACTCATTAATACATATTCCGTTTTACGATTATAAACTATTATACTAGTAGAGTTTTTTTTAAATATGTTAAAATTAATTAAGATATAGTTAAAAATATATGTATAATAATTAAATAAATTTGGTATCAACATTTATTATTCATGTTTACCTAGTGAAATAAAAAGTTAGAAATAGCTAACTTTATAAATAACCTCTTTTATGTTAAATGCTGTAAAAGGTAATACATTATTAAACACAGAAGCATCGAAATTATTTGATTGTTGTAAAAAATAAATAAAGTAAAAGTTGACAAATGTTTACAGCAACGTTATAATGAAAACCCCCAGAAAAGTCACTGAAAAATTACAAATTTTGGTATCGTCTTAGACACGTGTAGTTGAAACACCTTAATTTCGCGGTATTTCGTGGAAATCATATAAACATTTCTGGCTTCTTAGGGCAGCTATACAAAACTCTCAAAAAATTAAGGTGTAAAGCTAAAGGTTCCAAAGACAGGTTAGAGGTAAGAACGGAGTAGCCGTTTTAGACTTTCGTTATAGAGACTTACTTAAACACGGACAAAGAGATTTCAAAATTATTATGCTGAATTAAACATTTTAAACCAATACCTTAAATCAGTGAATTTTCTCCATAATATGTTATCCACCTTATCCTTTATGTTTTTGTAAAACTAATTTAAAAAGAAAATGTATTCAAATCAACTTCTTTTTAATAATGCGGAACCGTTTCAAACAAACTGTAAATACTAACATTCCATATGATATGATCTCTAAGCAAATCACTGCACAATCATAGAGTGTATAACTGTATAGAGTCACGCACAGATGAGCAGTGCCATCTTTTATTAGAAAATGTCCTTTGCAGATACTCAATAAGGAAACTGGTTCGGTTCTCAACGTGACTAGGCTATTCTCGTTTAAATCAACATTGAATATCCTTTGATAAGAATTTATATTGGCGATAAAACACATATTTTATAAATTACTTTATACAATAATAGAAGAATGATCTATCAACGTTACCAAACATTCTTTAATAAGATTATTTTTAAATACTCGATTATTTCAAATGAATTTTTAATTCAGTTTAAATGGGATATAAAACTGTTTTCGACTTCCTGAAATGACATTTTTGTTGTTATAATGATATCGTGAAATATTAACGTAATAAAATCAGAAACACATTATTGCTATATGAAACTAAAACTAAAAAAATTAATATATCACTATAATATCCTGAGATTCTGCTAGGCTTTGCCCAAGCTTCAGCCACTCTTGTCGTTATATTCTTCCTCAATATCTCCATCAAGGAGGAAGGAAAAATACTCTTTCTTTCAAGTGTTAAAAACATTGAAGTTAATACAAATATTTAGGTTATGTTGCTATTTTGAAATCAAATCGTGAAAATAGAACAAAATGAAAGGTAACATTTAGGAGATATATTTTGGTAAATGTGATTTTGCAAAACAAAACACATATAATTGAATTAGAGTGTTACTATGTAAACTTTGGAGTTAAATTAGTTACTTCTAAAAACAGTAAAAACTTATGAAACATCTGTAAGTATTTGTTTTTTTAAAAGTTATTTTGATTGTTGTTTTAAATTCTAATGAAATTTAAAGGCGACACTAACGTTTATTATCTGCTTGTCTTTTTCAGAAATGTCTCTTGCCCAAAGCGTGGTGTGTATAGTCTGCACTCTTCCACTAATGTCTCTCACTGCAGTCACACAACTTAGCGGTAATATAACACATTTCGATCACTATAAGAACTTTTTTGTTTTCTAAAAAATATTTACATAAGAATTTCTGTCAAACTTATGTAAAAAAATTAAAATAGGCCTACAGGATTATTGCAAAAATATATAAAATATTAGTGAGTATAATAATAAAGGACGAATTGTACCTATTGATTAATACTTTTTTGATAATTTATATATACATATTATATAAACATTACACAATAAACAGTACATGTTATTAAACATGTTTATATAAACAGCACGCGCGCGCACACACATACACACACACACACACACACACACACACACACACACACACACACACACACACACACACACACACACACACATATATATATATATATATATATATATATATACATACACACGCACACACAAACATACACACAAATATATATTTATTTATTTATATTCTACACAATTAATACAGACTGGTTAATTTAATTCCATTTCGCATTCAAGAAAAGTTAGTAAACAAATTAATAAATTGTTTTAAATAAATCATAATTAATAAACCATGAATCTGTTAAAAATAACACACATCATTCCCGCCTCGAGACTAGTTGATACAATGTGTGCCTTTTATAACATTAAGCTTTGCAAAACACGTCTAAAAATTTAACAAATAATGCCTGGAAATACGTTTTTACTTAATCCGATGACGCCAATTTAAATTTAAATAAAAACAATAAATCATTATTTGTTTCGGTCTTTTTCAGCATATTATTGTTTATTATTATTATGAATAAGGATTTCTCTCAGTTATGAGATTAGTAGTTGAGGTTTTTTAAAGCAGAAAATTTATTTTAAGTTTCTTTTAGTCGTAAGATTATCTTAGTTAAGTATTCTTTAAACCAGAAGTTTATTACTAAGGTTTCTTCAAGTCAACAAATTAAAATTGTTTCTGTTTCATTGCATAACGCAAATCACAGAAGCTTGCTTTAAATATCGACTTCCATTCTGGAAAAACGAAACTTAGAGCTCTAAGGTGAAAGAACCATTATACATAGGAAAAGCGTAGGGTATTTTGCCTCCATAAACTGTCTGAACGTAGAACATTTAAGTAACATGTATAATTAATTACAGTCAGTTTAAAAGACAGTAGGAAGGATTTAAAGTATTTTACAGGATACGAGTAGAAATTTAAAAATAGCAATAAAGAGATTTACAGGGAATATAATTATTAATATACAAATCGTACTTATTTGATATTCCGTTTACTATAATAGTACGAGCGCTAAACGTTGACCAAAGTGGAAAAAGCATGTTACCTCTTTAAAACCTTTTCTGTACTAACACGAAATTCTGCAGTCGATTAGTAGGCCTACTCGATTAATATCGTCTACCTGTGGATCGGTATAGAACAAGGCTTAAGCAAAACTTTAAGAAAATATGTTAATTTAACTTGATTTAAAATACGACCTTAAATATATCAAGGTTAAGTTTTAAAAATTAAATTTAAGGTTTTTTGTTAGGTCATTCAGAAGAGTTTATTGTAATTTCTTTTTCAGAATTATTTTAAACCGTGTAGAATGTGAGTCGAAATACCCACTCGTTAAATTTGTATTTGTACCTTATTTGTATATTAACGATTGCTCAGAACATTAGACTTGTGTGAATTTTGGTTGGCGAAGGAAATGATGGCTCTCATTTCCGCTACGAATAAGGTCACTAATGGTTGCATTAGATATGGTGTCTGTGAGTTTTAGCAGCCATACACTTAGTCATGCCAGGTTACTGAGCTTTTGGCCGTGCCGATTCTAATCTTGTTCTTCTTTCAAGCTACTTTTGTTTCTTGTTTTTTTTTTTGTGAATAACCAATGTTGCCGTTGCTAAAGAAAGTTAACTATTAGACTTAACAGCAAATATTACACTAAAGTTAAATAAGAAAAAATGATATTTAGATTGAAAATGAAAACAATTACAGCTAATAGGCCTATATAAAAAAAGAGAAAACAAACTTATAATATTTACAATTTTATAATGATAATGAATGAATCGAGCACATTAGGGAGAATGTTTAATGCATAATTGTTATGCATAGTATAACGAACAAGCCCATCCGTGATTAATAGGACACGGCTGAAGAAGCTTACAAGTTCTTTCACGCTTGAGCAGACACAATAGATACACTGTTCTGATAAAGTCTAGAACCTTCTAAAATATGAAGCGACTAGAAAGTACAAGAAATTGCTAGAAGCGGCAAGTCGGTATATAATGGTTTTCTTAAGCCAGAAGAAAGATCAGTGTTTGTATTGTAGTGAAGAGAGTAAACGCTTTAGTGAAAGAGGGGTACACAATAACAGTGGTTGTAAGTGCAAATAGACGATTAACGAACTCAGTAATTTTTATTAGATCTGATTAAAACTTTGTGTATTAAGTGTATTAATAAAGGTGTGTGAATTATTAAAATGTTATTCAGTCTAAAATTTCCTTATACTTTATTGAATTATAACTTAGTATAATGAATTATTATACTGTATAGATATTTTTGGCAAATACATTAAACTTTATGATTTACCAAAAATGTTTTGCCCCTGGATGATTCTTCATCCCACTGGCTGGAGAACGCAGTGGGATAGTTAACGCCATTATTTTACATCTAATACCCGGAACCCTACACCGCCTCTCCTCTTTTTAAGTTATACATTGTATGGATAATATAATGTATACCAAACCATCACACCGCCTCTGCCCTTAATAAGCTATACAATGTACAGAGAATGTAATGTAGAAGTAACTGAAACCTCCGTTACAGCTGAACTTCTAATGTTGTGTAACGCATCGTGAGAACGGCTGAAACTACATTAAACTGCATCGCATGTCGGTTGACAGACTCTCCCACATTGCGCATGCGTGTAGTGTCATTGTGACCACGGATTCTATCTTGCCGTTCCTCCAGCCATACAGTTAGTGTAATTATATGCTTACCTTGTTATGTTGTGGGCGGAAAGTCTTGGCCCACGCGATACAGATTTTACATAGTTTCCTGTACAAACAGTCACTCACAGAAGACGACCAAAATTTTGTACTTAAAATACATTTGAAAAAGAAAGTTTAGGGTTATGTTAAAAATTTGCTTTTAAACAACTATTGCTTGTGTTCATAACATATTTAAATATCATATGTTGATTACCCAATTATTTATAACTCCTTTTACTTTTTTCAATCTTGAATTAGTGTATAATTTGTTTTTTTTTACTAAACTCCATTAGGCCTCTTTTTATGTTATAAAACTAAATATTGTTGCAGAATTTAGTTGTGTATCTGTGTTAAGCGATGTGCAATCAATGTTTGTAAATACACAATTGTTGAGGTTTTCAGACTTGATGAATGTTTGCAACATATTACGGTGGAAGTTCATTTTCATAGTGTTCAATTGGATTTTAGATGAAAAATATGGCATTGCGTTTTCTAAAATAGGTAAACAATTTACAAATGTAGGGTTGTACAATTCAAATTAAAAAAAAAAAAATTTGACGATTTGCTTGGTAAAAACACACTGATATTTCTCAGTATAAGTGTTTCGCATTTGGTGAGTGTATTATTTAATGCTGTGAGTCACGGATAAGACTCTCTGCTCAGATGTGTTGTATTATTGTGGATCTGTCAAGTTTTAGATTTTTGTGATGTAATGTTCTGAGATGAGTTTCTAAAGTGTATTCGAATATTATATTGAATTACGAGTGTGTTTCATTTAGTATGCGTTGGGGTTGGATTTTGTGATGTTTGTATATTTCAAAATACTCTGATGTGTTAATTTTATTAATGAAGTGTAGAATTTTTGGGTTTGTATATATATATATATATATATATATATATATATATATATGGTAAATGTGATTTTGTTTGTGATTTTTGTGTCTTGTATGTATATGTTTCTTATACCTTATGGCGAGATTTTCCCCGTTTTGTTCTCTGTAGAAGCTAAGCAAACATTACTCCTGTATGCGATCTTGTGTACTCCTGCTCTGTTACGTTTGTTTAGGAGTGTTTTGGCGTTGTTTGGGTGTTTTTTTGTTTTTGTTGTTATAAATGTTTTTATACATATAAGAGCAGAGTCTTGTCTGTGACTCGCAGTATCGGACAATGCACTGACCAAATACGAAACCTATCAGGGGAGAAATATGGTAAATAATATTTGTTAGAAAACAATATTTTGTGCACTTACAAGGTGTTTTCTTAAATTATCTACCTTTACTGCTACTTGGCAGAAAGTAATTTAAAACGTTAATAGCCCCTAATTGGCCTTACTATTTGCTTAAGGGTTAGACCTCCTATATATTTACAAAAGTTAACAATAGCTAATTAAAACGTTAATAGCCCCTATTGGCCTTACTATTTGCTTAAGGCTTAGACCTCCTATATATTTACAAAAGTTAACAATAGCTAATTAAAACGTTAATAGCCCCTAATTGGCCTTACTATTGGCTCAAGGGTTAGACCTCCTATATATTTACATAAGTTAACAATAGCTAATTAAAACATTAATAGCCCCTAATTGGCATTACTATTTGCTTAAGGGTTAGACCTCCTATATATTTACAAAAGTTAACAATAGCTAATTAAAACGTTAATAGCCCCTATTGGCCTTACTATTTGCTTAAGGCTTAGACTTCCTATATATTTACAAAAGTTAACAATAGCTAATTAAAACGTTAATAGCCCCTATTGGCCTTACTATTTGCTTAAGGCTTAGACCTCCTATATATTTACAAAAGTTAACAATAGCTAATTAAAACGTTCACTTTAAATTCATTTTAATTTCTTTATTGGATAATAACAATAATTAAGAGCTTGAAGAAGTCGTAAGACGAAAACGTTTCCTCCAAGTTGTAAGTTAACAATTTAACAACCTTTAGTTAGCAAAAAGTCTGGTCGCAAGTAATAGGAAAAGTGTAATAAGTAGGTCTAATTAACAACCAGCTCGTCATGAACAGCAACAAGATTTCGAACAATAATTAAATTCAATAAAAAATTGAAATTGTTTTTAAATATGTCAACAGTTTTTTAAAAATATAAGAGCACCATATATAAAGTAAAGCATATAAGGTTAAACCATATATTACACACTTTTATTATGTACTATTTCATTCAAACAAAAATCACACAATTTAGGGCTTTAAAGGCTAAAAGCCGCAAAATATTACCACCTGTGTGTGTGTGTAAGTTTTTAAGGAATATGGCTAATTCCAAGACAAATTTAGGTACAGACAAGGGGAAGGATTGGAAGACTTGTAACTAAATTCGTTTTCCTGAAATGCACGTGCTCTCCAGTGGTTATTAAAAGTGGATTTATATAAATGTGGAGCCTAATGTTAATTAATAGGTGGGATCTTAACTAGAAGGTGAAGATGAGGGAGTTTCGTGATAGTGTAACTGGAACCGATTTTCCACCGAACGAAAAAACACAATTTTTTAATAAAGAGTGTGAAACATTCAAAGCAATTACCAGAGTTTTTTGTTTTAATATTTGCATAAACAAAGTCAATTTCTTAGTTGTAAGACAAATCGATCCTTCTATCGAAAATTTTAGTGACTTTTAAAAAAAAATTATTAATAATGAAAACAAAACTGAAACCAGTTATTAAAAAACAATGCATGATGGCAATTGATGTACACGTTAATAATCGCTATATATTTTAGTCGTAACATGTTTTTTAGTTACAATCCTATAGTAAAAATTTGTAATATTTATGTAACTATTTCCAATAATTTTTAAAATAAAATACTCTTAAACTAGAATTAAAAATGACACCGGAAAGGAAAATGTAAACTTTTAGACATCTACTTTATTAAACGTTGGAGCTTAGTCTTCGATAAAAGTTGTAACGAATTAGCCTACTCTACTGTAACAACGATCGGGATCGTTTAGCATTAGATTAAACTGATTTGTCTTTTGCTCCCACATTTTAAATCGTTGAGAATTTAATTCTTTGTTGGATTGTTCCAACTTTATTAACTTCCTTATCTAAAATCCTGCATGGGAAATTAGTTAACCTGGATTTGATTAATCCATTTTTATTGCAGTTAATAACAATGAGTAAAAACATTTATAATAAATAAAATATTGATAACAGTAATAAATGAAGCCGGAAAACAACCAAGCGTGCTCTAATGCCATGCTCTTACGACTATAGTTATTAAGTAAGGAAACCTATCTACGATCGCGTCATACTCCGATTGAGTCCGACATTTTAAACATCATGTTTCGCGTATGACGAGGATTATCATTTGGCAAAAGAATTTTTGAGCTACTCCTTCATTTATTCCTAGAGAATGGCACTACAGAAACCCGATAACTTGATAATAACGATTTTTAGAAAAATGTCACTCAGCCCATTGGATTACTGCGGGTAGCCCCCAATATACTAATTTTTGTGAAAATCCTTAAAGTAGCTTTAGACGTTTAAAGATTTTTGAAAATTTGATAATGATATTCCAGAAAATTTTCACTTAGCCCATTGGATTACTATGGTTAAAAATCTCCTATATACTAACCTTGGTGAAAATTTTGAGTTTTCGAGAAATATGCCATAACTATAAATGAATATATATATATATATATATATATATATATATATATATATATATATATATATATATATATATATATATATAAACGCACACACACACACACACACACACACATATATATATATATATATATATATATAATACGTATAATACGTATAATATTATATACGTATATATATAAACAATTTTCGAAAACTTCATGATAACAATTTTTCAGAAAATTTTCACGTAGCCTATTGCATTGCTGAGGTTAATAACCCCATATATGCCAATTATTTAGAAAATCCTAAGAGAGGTTTCCGATGATTAACAATTTTCTAAAACCTGATGACAACGATTTTTCAGAAAATGTTCACTTAGCTCATTGGATTCGTGTGGTTAAAAACCTCCTATAAACCAATTTTGGTAAAAATGTTTAAGTAGTTGCGGAGAAAAAATTTACACATATACAAATTTACAATTAATATCAGGAAACCTATCTACGATCGGATAATACTCCGGTTAAATCTGAAATTTTTAAATATTATGTGTCACGTACAACGGGAATTATTTGGCAAAAGAATTTTTAAGCTACTCCTTCTTTTAATCCTAGAGAATAGCACATAAAAACAGAGGTTTTTAAGTCGGTACCTACATAATAAAAAGTTTGCCTCTGTGACTTATGGATTGTCATGGCAAATGCTAGTCTAACTAGGAATTGATGTGTTTGCATAGTACACCCAAGATGACTCTTGCTTGAGTCCAATGTATTTCTGGAAATATGAACTTCTTAAAAATTTCCGAAAACTTGATGATTAAGATTTTTCTAAAAAATATCTCTTAGCCCATCGGATTACTAAGGCTAAGCCCCATTATATCAATTTTAGTGAAAACACTTACAAACACACACACACACACACACACACACACACACACACACACACACATATATATATATATATATATACAATTTTTCGAAAACTGATTATGCCTTTTTTTAGCAAATTTTGACTTGGCTCATTGTACTCCTGAGGTTAAACTCTCCCTATAGGCTACCGATTTTGGTGTAAATCCTTAGAGTAGTTTCCGAGAAAAAATTTACTCATATACATATTTACATATATACAATTATTAGTCGTTTAAGAATATTAGATATACAAGTATTAGTAAGAGTAATCGTCGTGTTTTCGCCTCTAGCGTGGGCAATCCGTATCATGATACCCATGAATATCCTGCGGTACCTAACAATAACCAACAAAGCTTCAAACCACCATCACCCTTGCTGCTAAACAACGTACTGTAATACAATAGCTCCACAGATGACCCTCAGCCTTCAGTATTTTTAGCACTATTGAACTCCAGAAGTAGCGAAAAGGGGCTTTCAAAGCGAAAAAGAACCGCACCTATTGGGAGGCCCGTACTCCAAAGCCCCAGTTAACGGTTTTCGAACTTTCAACAGCTACACGATAACACGTGTGTTGCAAGTTGACATCAAAACGCTAATGGGTCATACGATCGCCTTTAACGAATCTTTGTTTTTGTCGTTGACCAAATAGCTGTAGAGATGCCCCAAGTAAACGCACTCTGAGAGTGGCGCTCTCCAATAATGGACCTGTCCAGGTGCTCCTAGGCGCACCTCTGTTACAGTTGTTGCTGACTAACGATTGTTAGGTCAGAATCTTCCGGTGGCCATGTGTACTCACTTTAGAATTCTTGCTCATGGGGCCGATCAGAGTTTATTAGTAAATAATTGTTAAAAAAAAAATATATAAGTTGAAAGGTAATTAGTATACTTCCTTCGACAATCAGTAGCAACAATATAACATTTACCAAAATCCATAGAAACGTCTAATTCTATTGTTGTATTCGATTTAATATCTGTTGTGAATAGCCCTCTGCGGAGCCAACATCGGTTAGTTTTTTTTAATCGGTGCGGGCCGTCTAAGTAAGTCGTGAGTAATCCTCCCTTAGGGAGCCGACACGGGTAGGCGCGGTGACTCCTACTGTAACCTGATTGGGGCTGTCTAGAGGTCCTTCAGTTATACGTTGAAGGCTCAAGTTATTCATTCTGCATTATGATTCTACCATAGAATACTTTTCTTTTCCTCTGGTACAATCATTATACCTGGTGAATCCTTGACCCTTCCTCGTCTCACTGCTGCACTCCTGCTCAGTGCCATTCAGTTTGCAGTTGGAGTCTCCCAAATAAGCATCCACAAATATATGTGACATAATGAACCAAATAAAATAGAAAAGACTATTTTAGTGTTTTAGCAACATATTTCAGTATGTAAAATATTTACAGATAATAAAATTTATATTCAAGGCAAAATTAAAATAACCATAAATGGCAGAAACCGTCTAGCTATAAGTTTTATATTTATTGAAGCTTTATTTATAAGTTTTATATCAGGAAACCTATCTGCGATCGGATCTTACTCTGATTTAATCAGAAATTTTAAACATGTTTTGCGTATGCGTATTATAATTTGGCAAAAGAGTTTTAAAGCTACTCATTATTTTAATCCTAGTGAATGGCATATATATCACTCCCTGCGCATTAAAATGTAGTTTCCTAAGTCGATACCAATATAATCAAAGGTTTGCCTCTGTGTCGTGGCAAATGCCGGTCTAACTGAGAATTGATGTATTTGCATAGTACATCTAAGTTGACTCTTGCTTGAGTCCAAGATAATTCTAGAAATAAGAATAAGAATAGAATAAGAACTTGATGTCAATTTTTAAGTAAAATTTCACTTGGCCCATTGGATATCTGACGTTAACCCTCAATACACCAATTTTTGTGTAAATTAAAGTAGTTTTAGATGTTTAAATATTTTAAAAAACTTGATGATTTAGCAGAAAACTTTCTCTTAGGCCATTGGATTGATAAACTTTAAAACCCTCTATATACAATTCTAGTGAAAGTCTGTAGAGTAGTTTCCAATGTTTAACAATTTCCGAAAACTTGATGAGGATTTTTCATTAAATTTTCACAGACCATTGGATTTTTGAGGTTAAAAATCCAATTTATAACAAATTTAGTAAAACACCTTAGAGTAGATTCCGAGGAAAAATTTACAAATATATATATATATATATATATATGCAATTTTTCAAAAACTGATGACGATTTTTCATCATATTTTGACTTAGCCGATTAGATCCCCGAGATTAAAAACCTCCTATACACCAATATTGTTAACATCTTTAGTAGTTTCCTAGAAAATATTTAACAATATATATATATATATATATATATATATGATGAATAGTTACTATCTGGAGTACATCCATTCATTCTGCAATCCATAAATTCGCAGTTCCGACGTTTCGCTAGAATCTCATCCAGCATTGACGAGGTGAACCCAACAATAGTAGACTCGCTCTTCTACTGTTGTTGGGTTCACCTTGTCAATGCTGGATGAGATTGTAGCGAAACGTCGGAACTGCGAATGTATGGACTGCAGAATGAACGGATGTACTCCAGATAGTAACTATTCATCATATTTTTCCATCCGTGAAGGAATACGTATCAGCATATATATATATATATAGAATATCAAATGTGTTTTCCTGTTAGAATATTTTTAAGATCAAATAATACACACAAATACAGGAATATTTAATTTATTGAACAATAAACTCTAAGCTTTTCGTTGGCTTACATTACCAACATCTTCAGGAGTTACAATATTAAGAATCATTCTTAATATTGTAACTCCTGAAGATGTTGGTAATGTAAGCCAACGAAAAGCTTAGAGTTTATTGTTCAATAAATTAAATATTCCTGTATTTGTGTGTATTATTTGATCTTAAAAATATATATATATATATATACAATTTTTTGAAAACTGATGACGGTTTTTCAGAAATTTTTTACTTAGGTCATTAGTTTCCTGAGGTTAAAAACCCCCTCTATACCCGTTTTGGTGAGAATCCTTAGAGTAGCTTTGAAGAAAAAATTTACACATACAATTATTATTCGTTTAAGAACATTAGATAAGTGCTTAAGTAACTTTAATAGTGACCTACTGTCATCAGTAATCAATCTCTACCGACGGACGAAACCTCCCTTTATATTTCCTTTAATGAGGGGGTTGGTTTCGTTAGTGAAACGATTGTTCCGAAACGCATTAGCAAGTAAGTTAATAGTTTTCACTTTGTTACTCAAACAATTATGATTTATTCAGTGCATTCAGGATGATTAGATCAAGAAACTTTAAATAATTTGTTAAAGTAAATTCATAAAATTATACCTAAATTTGCTTGTGCATTTTCAAAATACGAAATTGAATTGTGAAATGATATTTTATTGTATTCAGTAAAATGTTTAAATTAGAGCACAACTAGCACACCAACGGGGCCACAGTACCACAACAATCGGGGACCGCAAGGTAGTTAAGGCGAATTAGTAGGCCTAATTGTTGGGCAACGTGAGTGTGCGTACACAATACGGAAGCTGAGTCTGTGCGTGTAACCCGTACAATAACTGTATAATTAATTATTCTCTAACGACATCAGACTACGTAAAGACTATTATTTTTTGGTACTTGCTTTAACTTGGCCTCCACATCAGCACAGCACTTGTATGCTTCAACGCAATCAGGAAGGAAACTCTAGAGCCGTTGCAGCATTGGTTCGACTTCTATTGTTCTTTAAGTTTTTGTGGAAAACATATTATACCATTATTTTGTATAGCCTAAGTACCGGGAGACCAAGCTTCGCTCGGATAAGACAGAACATTTATGGATAAGTTAATTATGTAAAATACAAAAATGTATTTACTATACCGTATACACAGTACAAACACATTTAATACAAAATATATCATACCATATATATCAACTTCCTAATCGTTCGTGTTGTCTATTGGCATTGGAGGAGCATTAGAAAGTTTGTTCCGAACTTCTTTCCATACTTCGTTGTGGATGTGTGTGGGATTGGATGGTGGAAAATAGAGTTTAATAAGGATAACATGGGAACTAAGGAGCCACTGGGGTAGGATCTCGAATTTTTCCAAGGTTGAGACCATTGTCAATCTATTTCCCGTACTCGAAACCCCCAAAATAAAAATCCAAAAATATGTTCGACCGGGTCGTGTTTATTTTAGAGTATTAGATTTTTACGCCTACAAGTTAAATGAAATAGGTTTTTTAAAAACCAATAGCTATAGACCGATCGAACGTAAAATAATTTTTAAAACAATTGACATTTCGGCACCAATAAGCACTTCAGAAGCCTAGTGCATATGACATCACAACCACATATATGTACAGTTTCAACAACTTAAAAACAATAACACATATATAAATAAAACCAATAAATATACAACACAAAATAACACACAAAACATTTTAATGCCCCTTAGATTAAAGTTGAAGCATTGTGTTAGCTTCATCCATTGACATTTTTAACCAACATTAAGAGATTCTCCCCTGAGTGGGCCGATTTGTTTACATTAAACGTTTTTAGTTTGTGTCATATAATTTATTTATTTATAATTGTGTTATTGTTTAATGTTTTTGAATTGTTTATCCTCATATTTATTTTCTCTTTCCCACATTATCTTTCTTTCTAAGATCCTGGGTTACATTATTTTATTCTTTAGTTGTAATAATGATTGTAACATTCTTCATTATTTTCTTGATTCGAATAAAATTACGATAATTATTTTACCTCATTTTTCGTTGGCCATGAAAATATTTGAAAATTTCTTGTAATTTTTATCCCTACCTTGAAAAATGTAGAGAAACTGAGTTAAATGTGTTCTACAGAGTGTGAACGGTTACTTCGTAACTAAACCTACTTGAAACACGCAAAAACAATAAAATATTTGTGTAAGGTATTTTTCCTATTGTGGTGTTGTACGATGTAAGACTGTATTTTTAAAGTGAATTTTGCGAAGTTCGACTGGGATTTAACGAAAGACGCCAACATACTTTTTTTCCTAATCTCTAAGACCTGCTTAACTTTATACTGGGTTTGTTGCAGCTTTATCTTTCCGACCTGTAAAAATCAGTGTTCACTTGAAACAAATTCAGGTCTTGGTGAATCATCATTAGATTCTCTGACTGACCTTCACAACTTCACAATAATACCACACACATTAATGAAGAATAACTAATATTCAAAAGTTACCAAGATTACTGTCAAGATTATGTATTACAAGAAACAACCCCAATACCACAAAATAATAAAAAAGTAATATTTAGTACAAATTATTTGAGATTAAACCCTTATGTACATTTCGATGACCATGTCATCTTCATAATCAGAGGGTCTTATTACAAAATTACAATCTAGCAAACAAGAATTTACAAACTAGAGTGACCTAGTTATCTGTTATTTTTGTGGTATTGGGGTTGTTTCCAGGCGCATATCCAGCGACTTGCTTTGGGGAAGGGCGATCGATGCATTATATATATATATATATATATATATATATATATATATATATATGTGTGTGTGTGTGTGTGTGTGTGTGTGTGTGTGTGTGTGTGTGTGTGTGTGTGTGCGCGCGCGCGTGTGTGGTATGTAAAAACATAGAACAGAAAAAGTTCTTTCTACGCTTGCGTTAGAAATCGGTAACGTGATAAAGATTCGTAGCAAATTAGACTTTTTAATAAATAATTATTCCAGTTTCGATAACACTTATGGCTAGAGAATATTATTAATTTCATAATAAGCTATTATTATAAAAATGGTTTATTAATTAATATAAGTAGTTAGTCTTCCAACACGAACAATTCCGGAGTCAACTGCTAATATTACGCTTGCAAAATTACGTATTGAAAATCATATGTTCGAGACTAAGCTTCACTAGCGCTATCTATTGTTAAAACGTTTAGACGTTTACGATGGTATGCCGAGGAAACGCTTCACATTTTCAAATTAAAATTGTATTTTTTATTTACAATAAAAGACGAATTAACTTAAGTAAAAGTCTAATTTAATAATATATTGTCGATTTTTAACCCAAAGTTCTTGAGGGTTGGGGGGGGGGGCGATCGCCCCATCGCCCCCCCCCTTGGATACGCGCCTGGTTGTTTCCAATATTTTCACTATAATAGACCTGTATTGTACCACTGCGCTGTTGATATTGTATATCAAGATTATGTACATTTCGATCTTACGAAATCATCATTTATTACAACAGAAATAAAATCTAGATAGCGTTTTACAATAAAATTACAAACTAGCCTGATTTTATTTTAATCTCCGTGGCTTTTAAATTAGCCAATTGTTACTAATGTTTGTGCTATTTGATATTTGCAATATTACCACTGGGATCGTTACATTACTTCAAATCTCACTTTCTTGGGAATAAGAATGAGTACGATCTACATTAACACCAGGTTAGGTGTTTTTATAAAAAATAATGGAGGTACATAAATCGTGTTGAGTTTAAAAGATCTCTTTTTCAAAATAAATCATTGAAAAAATGATTATCGAGTACAATTATATCACCCATTGTTGTACAGTGTTGAGTAAAATAATAGGTAGCCGAAAATCATTTTAAAAACTTTCATCACTGTTAAAACGGGCCAATTTTTATCATACAGTAATTAATTTGATTTTTTTATTATATCAGTTTGGGTTTTTCAGTATTTGAAGGCGGAAGCTTTGCAACGTAAATTTACTTAAGGTCAACTTATTATTGTGGTTAGTAGCTGTAATGATATCTTTTGTCATTTATGTAAAAACATATACATAAATAAATTTACTAGGTTATTTTAAATAATCGTTGTTCATAATATATATTTCAAGTTGGTGTGAATTCATTTCATCTAGTTTTCCATACCTGAAAAACTATTACTTGTTCAAAGTGGACACAATGCGGATTTTTTAAACATTTATAAGATCATCAGTTTCAAATTATTTACACGTTTTCATACTGTATGAGTTATGCAACTTGTTTAAGAAATAGTAATAATAAGGTAGGCATTAATTTCGACCTCTTATTTTACCAACGTTTTGAGATGTACAACAGTTATTTCGAATATTCATAAATTAATTTCTAAATGAAGATAGATTTTAGTTACATGTGTGGAGTTGCTGGCTTTGTGCTGCCCAGTTTAGAAGTGAGTAAAAGTCTAAAGGAATAATTCTGCACCAAAAACAATATCTTATTTTATCAGAGTATAAATAAAATAATGTAAGGGATAAGGGAAGGGATAAACAGTTCTAAGATTGGGAAATGGATGTTACAATAAGGCAAGCGGCAAGGAAAGCATTATGATGTGAAGCACTGTGACATATAATCAAGCTAGACAGATTTCTATAGATATAAACTATAATCTAAGTTATTTAAAATACTACTTTTTTTAGGTTATATATTTAATTACCTTAACACTCTTTTGTCTCGCCTTCAGGATTCTAATTAATTAATACCAATATCAATTTTAACATGATTTGCATTTATTCTTGACACTTAATTAACACACTCATACTCATTGTTCTTAATACTAATTGTGACAAGATTGATTTCTTAATTAATATTACAATTAGAAAAAAAACAAAGGTGGACTCTTGAGGATTTAGGTTATTACAATAAAGTTTAAAATGACAGTGTTAATTTCTCTTTCTCTGGGGTCGTTATTATAGATTTTTTTATAAATTATAACATGGTGAAAAAACTAGATTATTATTTTCTACTAAAAAATTTAAAATTGTTCTGAATTTACTGTTTTAAAGTTCTGTTGGCTAATTTTACTGAAATAAAAAAGAGAGTACTTATTGTTTGTCGATTCCTTGGATCTTGACCGTTGATGCTGCTTGTATGCACTTTCACATAACTTTTAATTTTCCTAATTCTTTATAAATTTACTTACGTCGCACTTTTACCTTTTAAATTATACTAATACAAAAAATCACATTTCTTTTAATTTTACTAACAAATTTCAACCCTAATTAGCATTACTGACACTTGGTCCTCCCCAATACATCTGCCCTCTTCTGAAGTTCTTCCAAGACTCCACTATCACTTCCTTTTTCAACCCCGCATCATCTCTCCCCCTTACTTATTTTCAGTTAATTTGTTATTCCCATTCTTTAGCTGAATTTATTCTTTAGCCTCAAACGTTATGTTGTAAAACATTAGGAGAATTATTTTAACTTAAGTACAGTTAGGTGAAAGTTGAAACTCAGGAATATTATGTGTCACACAGATTGAGTTTTAAAGAAGATCTGAATGAAAGTCCAGAATGGAAAAGATAGAGAAATTAAGGGTAACATACATGCAGCCTTTATATTCAGCTCCTTTTCTAAGATGGACTTTGGCCTTCCCTTGACCTTTCCACTCTTCTCTATTGTTTGCTAGTTTGTTTCATTCCACCCCTTCGTTCCACTTTGTTATTAAGATAGTAGCTTATTTCATCCTATTTTATAAATAACAGACTAATGAGATGTAACCATTAAAATAATCTAACACATCGTACAGTGAAAAAATGAAGAATAACATCCAGAACACCTAGGGCATGTCACAGGGTAGAAGGACGGGTCCAATTAAGAAGTTGGATGAGTGAATCAGAAAGGAAATTAATGAGAAATTTAGAAAAAGGTGAACATTGGGTGATTTATGAAATTTCTTTAAAACTATAATATTGATATTTTTCTTAAATTACATTCACTATTTTTTCATTTAGGCTATAAATTTAAAATTTTTACGTTTAAAATACCAAAAATATCTGTCTCAAATAAAATTCTTGATAAACCGATGAACACATTTCCTGTATTTTTTTGAGACCTTTAAACATTATCTTCCATTTGCTACATATTTAAAATTTGTTAATCTTATTCTAAAAATGACTATCAATAGCTGTTTAATGCAATATATTTTTAATATACCTATTATATTTATTTCTGGACCTTATTTTTGCCTGAAAAGATTTATATAAAATATAATTTCATATTTATATTGGTTGAACCTTTTTGAAGCTGGTATTTGATCAAACTTGATGAATATTTTCGTTTGTTCTCATGATTATTAATTACCTCATAATGTTTCATAATGATTGATTTCTAACTTACAAAGAAAGTTATGATAAAATAAGGAATTCTTTTTTTAAAACTGGTTTTATTTTTTACCCCCAGTTAATAATAATTTTATAAAACATAAATATATACCTACTTTCATCTCCTGAAAATATTATTTGAAGGAGACAAAGGTAAAAACTAATTAATCCAAAATTTTACATAACTGATATATCATTAAATTCAACAACACCTATAGCAACTATTTTGAAACATTTTTACACACTTTAGACAAGTAAATACTATAGTTTCTACGTCCAGTTTGCACAGAGAACTAGTTTCATTCATTCTAGCAATAATACGGTTACAATTGCGATTGTGTCTTGCTAGACTGACGATTGCTGTGGTTTAGAAAGTCTCTACAGAGTGATGTACAGCAGAGTATAGAGATGTAGACCTGATCTCATTGCCCTACTGTCCCACTTTTCTATCTCTAACTACAGCAGCGACTTACAATTTGTTTGAATTGGAGGTGTACTGTAACAATGCATGGTTGATGAAAGTTGCCCACACTTAAAACAATGAAGTAATTCTACAGTCCGCTATTCCTGCACAAGCTTTAGGCGATGATTTAATATCTTCATGGATTTTATTGCCTAATTGTCATTGACTATCGATGACACGTTTGCTTTTGAACTTAACAAATTAACAGCTTATAATGTCTACGAACTTATTTAGACAAAACGTTTTCGATCGGACTAAACTTATCATCAACATTATACAGATTTGCTTTTGTGACCCAATTTTCTTCAAGGAAAATTCAGTCGGACTAAGAGAAACGAGGTACCTATAAAATGATAATTTAGCTAAATTACATCAAACTTACAACATAGGGTACGTGGGCACTCGAAATATTGTAGTAGCCTACTTGAAAGAATGCTAAAGGTTGTTGAGATACGGAGATATGCTTATGGAAATCGTGTAAGGAAAACATTACCAATTCAAAAGACCAGTTTAAAAAAAGCTATGCAAAACTAAAGAATGACAAAAATATATATATTATTTGTTCAAATTACGATTGCAGATAGTCAATCTAAAAACTTTCTCCTTAAAATAAATTTATATTTTAAAAAATTCTTCAAGTTTTTTTAAAGATATTTTGATGTAGCTAATAATACATTAAATTATATAAAATTAATTATTCCTTTGTCCATTAAATAATGTATTTTAAATATCTGGACAAAAGTCTGTGTGAGCGGTACCATATCCCTGTATTACGAATTAAATTATAGGAAAAAAAGAAGGATAAATAGAGAATTCAATACAAAAATTTACATTTGTTATATCGAAAGATTACTTTTTTTAAACTAAGAAAGATATTAATGTTAACGACTTGAGGCCGCGGACATACAGAAGGCAACTGGTGACGGCAACACAACACAAACTTGAGTTGCTTTTTCACAGCATACGGAGTTGCATGCACATATTCATAGAAAAGTGATAGCAACGCGACTAGCGAGTGACACAGAAACTAGAGTTGCTCCGATCACGACGTGCTGTAAACTCGTTGATCAGATTCTCAGTTGCCAGCAGTATTTGTTGTGTTGGTATGCGTTTCTCAAGAGTGCTATCGTATTTAAATAATTATTATTTTTATTTGTATATTTTGTGTTTCTTTGAATATTCTTTTTTTATATTGCTATAGGATGTCAGTAAAACAAAATATTGCTGGTTCTGGTCACGATTTGTATACCCAACAACTTCAAAACGATATGAATGATTACTAACAATTTTTTTGAAAATATATAAAATCGGCACTTGAACTATAAAATTTTATTTGTTTAAAACTAATTTTTATTTCATTGCAATGTAATATTATTTTAAGTATTGCAGTATACATAAAAAGAAATACATATTAAATGAGCAATTAACCTTAGCTGAGTGTTATTGTTACTATTTCTCCAGCTGAAATCGGTTTCTCGCCAATTATTTGTTTTTTTTCTTGATGTTCTAAAACGCATTACTTAAAAGATATTGGAATTAGAATATTGGTCTGGGCAATTTTGTGAATTTTGACAGCAATATTTTGACTTTGGCATGAATAACTCTCTGCTGTTATAGAGGTGTAGGCCTACACTGAATTGTCTTTTTTTTGTAACGTGTTTGTAGTTTCTTTCTTAAACAATCTTCCTCTGACGACGACATAACTGACAACTAAACTAGCAACTTTATATGAATAATCGTGTAAACAGACTAGCAACTTTTCTAATAGCACCTCAAGTTTACGTTGCGTTGCGATCACCAGTTGCTTTCTGTATATCCGCGGTTAAAGAGTAACAACTAATATTTATTATATAATGTTTAGCCACTGTCAATTATTAATAAAATAATGTCTTATTTTGTAATTAGAATTATAAATAAACATTGAAGTCAACAAGTACTGTAAAATAATACTTAAAAAACACATGTTAAAAAAAATTACAATGAAAATGTGAAATAAATAAATTTAAACCGTAATAATAGGGTAAAACTATAATGGATAGACAATTTTTCTGCATTAGATGATTATATTATTATTTAGGTTCAGCTTATTACAATTACTTGGCTTATAACTGGCTACATTATACAAATAACTGATTCCTAAATGTTAACTATTGTTTAACTGATATTAAAACAGGTTTACGAAAACACTAGCTTTGATTAAAAGCTAGTAGACCCTACATTCTTTCACAATGTACAGAAGGGAAAAGAGACATTACGATATTGTATCATATGAAAGTACTGAAGATGTAGCCTCACAAAGTGTACATCTTGTATAGTGTACACCATGAAATGTTTGGTGGAAAAACCCGTCGTGCATATTTCACGCGCAAGAGTTCGAAACATCAGATTCTCCTACCAGCTGTTTCGTGTAAAGGTTGTCCTTATATCATGATCAAATGCAATTTCACATATTTTATATTAAAATATAAATTTTTTTAAATGATTGTAAATTTAAATTTTGTAATATATATGACTAATTTGTTTCAAATATTTGTAATGCTTACTCTATAAGAGTAAGTTTGTCTTATTTTTTAAAATTACTGTATTTATATTAATTTGTTGACGTTAAAGTTATAAATGTTAAAGTTCATTGTTAAGGTAGTTAAACTATGTTCCCGTATATAATTTCTATTATTAATTTTTCTTTTATAAAACTATAATGTTGTTTTAAATGTTGTCGTTATTGTAAATAACATTTGTTCGTTTGCATCAAGTTTTATAATTTGTAAATTAATGTTGTAAAATCGCGTGTTTCATGCTTTATTAGAATGCAATAGCTTGTAATATTTCCTTAAGGCATTGTGTGATTTTTTATCAAAAAAAAAATGATTATACTCTTTTCATGTGTATAAGTATTAGGTTGGGTTTTGTTAAATTAATTTTTTGAGGCAGTTCCATGAATGATTTTTTATTATCCCTTAGGTCTGTTTCCATCTCCAGGTGGAAACATTTTTTTCAAAGGACGGGTTTTAGGTTTATTATAAATACCGTAAGTTTTAACTACTGTTTCTGTTTTTGTACATTTATAATCACTTCTCTATTGAATATATTAATAACAAATATATGTAATTAGAAAAAAATGGTTAAACTAGTTTTCCTTCACAATTGCCAAATAAAGTTTGTTAATGAAAACAAACCAGTTTCTTTAAGAAGTAAAGTGGCGGGCTTCACCTCGAGCGATGTCAAGAGATGCGCATCGTTACTGTTTAGTTGTGTCCTTATTGAAGGTGCTCTGAAGGTTTCGTAGGATAGGTTTGTGGAATATACGACAGATGTGCCCAGCGACACTTGTGACCATGATGAAATATGCGACAGTTGTGACCAAGCTACCCCAAATATACCATGGATTGGGAGACCCACATTATTTCCTGCATTAGGTATGATTATAGCCTCTCTGATTCCCATCACACTTTGCCCAGGCTTTGGACTGGCTAAGTCAGTGGTTCTCAACCGGTGGTACGTGGGGACTTTTCAGGTGGTACGCAGTCATATATTAATAATAACAATAAAAACTGTTACGATGCAACATTTCCGCGTTAAGAATACAATTCCTCCATCTGTGTTTTACATAGAATAGTGGCAGTTTGAATCTGACCTTGCCGCTACACAAACAACCCGAGTGACTCAATTCCTTCTCCCACTCCTCACCCCCTGCCACTCATCACGATCACGACCATCCCACCCCGTCAGTTTTGTTTTGACAGTGGCATGAGCTTTTGTGTTACTTTCTCACCCAGTAGTTTCATTCTGATGCCAATGTTAGTTGTTTTTCGATTGTGTTCCATGAAGTGAAGTTTAGTTTTAGTTTTTAGTAGTAATTCAGCATAGTTTTTAGTGGACATAATGAAGCTATATTTGACTAACCCCTCCACCTCTAAGGACAGTCTAAAGAAGATTAAACCTCAGCCAAATCGTAAGTACGATGCAGCGTATTTACAGTTAGGATTTATAGTAAAACCTGGCACAGAAAATAAGGATAATCCTATTCCACAATGTGTTGTATGTTCAGAAACACTTTCAAATCAGAGCATGAAGCCTTTCTTACTAAAGAGGCACCAGACTACTAAGCAGCCCGATTTGGTTGACAAACCTATTGAATTTTTTCAAAGAAAATCTGAATTGTGTAAGACAGAAAATCACTGCATGGCAAAATTTGTAAATATAGACAAAAAACTGGTCAAAGCATCGTACCTTGCCAGTTATAGAATAGCTAAAGAAGGGAAGCCTCATACAATTAGCGAAACACTTTTACTTCCTGTCGCTAAGGATATGGTCGAGGCAGTATTAGGCGAAAAGGCAGCAAAGGAAATCGAGAAAATTCCGTTGTCCAATGACACAGTAAAGAGACGAGGTTAGATGGTTGTCACGAGGGAAGATCCTAACTCGTCTATTTGAACTGAGGTCAGACGTCTTTAGGTTTTTAAGTGAACAAAATCATGGCATGAAACACTTGTTCAATGATGAAGAATGGCTATCACGATTGGCGTATTTGGTTGATATTTTTAATAGGCTTAATATCTTGAACATGGGACTCCAAGGGCCGAGTACAACAGCGTTCACTACCAACGATAAAATATCATCCTTCAAGAAAAAGTTGGTTCTGTTTCGCTCTCAAGCACAGGACAAGGATTTCGCTGCATTCCCTACTCTTGCTTCATTTTTGGAAGAAAATGATATTTCTCTGAAGCCAGAAGTGACTGATGATATCACTAGTCATATGGAAGCCCTTCAAACGAGTTTTGATAAATATTTTAATCAAGATTTTTCTAAATATGAGTGGATTAGAAATCCATTTTCAGGGGAATTTCCTAGTCACTCAAAAGAGTGTTTCATCGACCTTACAAGTGACAGCTCAATGAAAGATTCGTTTAAAGAAAAATCTTTAATAGACTTTTGGTTGGGGTCAAAAACTGAATACCCATCAGTGTTCAAGCAAACAATAATCTTTTTACTTCCATTTGTAACCTCGTACTTATGTGAATCGGGCTTTTCAGAACTGCTGTACATAAAAAATAAATACAGAAACCGCATTAGTGTTGAAGAGGACTTAAGAATCAAGTTGAGTTCAATCGACCCAGATATAGAAAATTTGGTCAAGGACAAACAACAACAACGAGCTCATTAGGATCTGTTTAAATTTAAATGACTGTGTTCAATGAACTAATTTGAGATTGTTTTTAATGTAAGATACATTTAATTTTGTATCTAAGTAAATTCTATGTACATACATACAGTTGTAGAATGCATTTTTATATTCCTAAACATGACCAAATGTAAATTATATATAATTATTTATAAAAATAAAAATGTATATACATATAAAGTGGTACGTCAAAATATCTAAAAAATTCAAGTGGTACGTGGTTACTAAAAGGTTGAGAACCCCTGAGCTAAGTGATAGAAAACAAGTTTCACCATTACTTAGAATTACAAGTCAGTTTTCTATCATTTAGGCGTGTTTAAAATTAGCTATAAGCTTCGTTATTTTTATATTTGTTTTTTTATATCATAGTTTAACATGTCAATTTCTTTTCTTTGTATTTTCTTTTGTTTTTTTAAATGAATTTCGTACTATTTACAAATATGGTCATTACTTTTATCATTATCCAGTTTGAGCTCAGTCTAATTTTTGTAAGTAGGACGTAGTTAAAAGAAATGTTCTTATGTCACCATTTTGTTCATAAGTCTTGAATGTTTTGTTAATGCCCTCGTCCAGTCTTATATAAGTGGATTTTCTCCTTTTCCCTCCAAGGTTCAACTGTAGCGTCATGTATGCGCGGGCTGCATTTTCCGCTTCAGATTTCAAACAGCTAATCAATTCTTTGATTCTAGGATTTGTTTTCCAAAGGGTGTTGTTTAGTCTGTTGTTCCATCCTTCAACAGCATTAGTTGTTCTATGACGTCTGTTATGGCAGTTCCATAGTTCAATAGGGTAGTCATAATTTTCCAGCCATGTTTCTATGAAATAATCAAAAAACCTCAGTTAGTTTTGCATTTTCTGGAGCCTGAGAGTAGATCTCCAACCAACCGTCACTAACATCCTCAGGTTTAAGGAATGCAAGAGCTGCACACATTTGAATGTGAAGGCGTACTTGGTCATTGTCTTTGTAGTCGCGCGTTAGACCTACCTCCTGCACTCTTCTCCACAGACACTTCTTCATGTAGAAATAGCACCCCTTTACCACAACCAAAGGGAACACCTCTTTTAACGCTGATATCGCTGCTATTTCGAAGTCAACGTTGACAGTTCTTGGCGACCAGCTAGGTATAACTTCACGTATAATTTGGAACAGCCTAATGTATGTTCTTTCTTTTTATTCGGCAACAGTGCAAACGCCACAGGGTATACATTTGTTTCTTCTGGCGAACTTACAAAATCGGCGTGGATTGAATATATCTGCGAAAACTGCTTGCTTGAGCTCTTAAACGTTCCATCCATAAAAAACTTTTTTTGGAATTTCAGTCCCTCCCTTCCTCTGTTTCCACAGAACACTAAAATTCTTTCACCAGCGTTGTCGTCAGCGAGAAGAAAACTGCTGCCATCTTTCATTTTCAATATCTCTTTATCAAGGATGATGTCTTCGCGTGTTTCGGGCTCTGTTTGGTTTCCTTGAAATTTGTACCGTTGACGATGGAGATCTCTCTTCGCCGCACGTTGAGATGGTATCTCCGTTACAAATTCATATCCTTTGTTGGGAAGTTCGCCTAATTCTTCATTATATATTTTCGAAATAGATGTATCTTCATCTCGAGCCCTCTTCTTCGCTTTTTGAACAGTTTTCTTCACCACCAGCCTTGCAACATCTGGAGCTTCCCATTGATGATCGGTTTCACTCAATACCTCACCGTATCGGCTCTTGATAGCGCCAAAACACTTTATTGAGTTTACCTTTGAACATCGCCAAGAAATCACACAATCCTCATTTTTCCGCTTGAAGTAATAGCAGTAGCCTTCGTATAGCGCGCACTGTTTACCCTTCGTTGTCGTAGAGAGCTCCATGGTAGTATAAACGTCACTGAATACACTATCAGGCATCCACTATCAGGCGAATACACTATGCGCATGCGGCCCTTAGGACGATTTTTTGCGGCCCTTTGACGTTTAGGATTGAAGTCAAAATATTTTATAACTTAAATAAATATTATATTTATTTACTGAGTGTTTTAAAAATCTGTCGTTGTTTTACTCAACTTAATTAAGTACTCAAACTACTGAAGTTAAAAACCTCGCCCGCTGTATCTTTCCCTCGGGCTTTACTGACGTTTAGCAAGCAATAGTATCGGCAACACCGCACCGCAACATCCACAGACCTCAATTTCTCTTTCACGTTGTTCGTGAAGTATATATCCAAGGATTATGTTATCAAAGAAGAATTTTTGGGCATGCTTCCCATGACTGGACAGACTCGAGGTGTTGATTTTTTGAACGCAATAGTAAGTTTTTTTTACGTGCGTGGCATTGTTTTGAAAAAAGTTATTTCTGTGTGTACTGATGGTTGCCCATCAATGTTAGGACGAAATGTAGGATTTGTTCAGTTGTTGAAAAACCATTTGGGAAATGAAAACTTATAGAGTTTTCAATGCACAATTCATCAAGAAAGCTTAGCTGTTAAATTTGGTAAAAATTTCAGCTGTGTTATGAAAGACGTTGTTAAGATCGTGAATTTTATAAGATCAAATGAACTGAACCACAGAACGTTTCAAGAGTTTTTGAAAGAACTTACTTCGGAATACGGGGATGTGCTTTACCACACAGAAGTTAGATGGCCGAGTAAGGGTGAAGTTTTGGAACGTTTCTTCAGCATTCGACATGAGATTACATTGTTTTTGGCTAAAAAAGAACAAAGAGTACCCTGAAGTTTATAATTTTAGTTGATGGCTTAAAGTAGCGTTTCTTACTGACATAATGGGCATTATGAATGAAACGCTGACTAAATGGCAAGGAGACTATAATAACATTGTAACTAAGATCATGAGTATCGTATTTGCACATGAACAAAAACTCAATATGTATATTGAAGAACTATCAAACAGTGATTATTCCAGCATCCCTTCAGTTGAAACACTGTTTGATGAAAATCCTAATGAAAGTAAAAATGTTTCCGATTTACTAAAACTGTTGAAAGACCTGAAGGAAGAAATGTGTCAGAGGTTTAGTCACTTCAGGAAGTATCAGGAACCATTTCGCTTGGTAGAAAATCCTGATGAAAGTAAAAATGTTTCCGATTTACTAAAACTGTTGAAAGACCTGAAGGAAGAAATGTGTTAGAGGTTTAGTGACTTCAGGAAGTATCAGGAACCATTTCGCTTGGTAGAAAATCCTGATGAAAGTCAAAAAGTTTCCCATTTACTAAAACTGTTGAAAGACCAGAATGAAGAAATGTCTCAGAGGTTTAGAGACTTCAGGAAGTATCAGGAACCATTTCGCTTGGTAGAAAATCCATGGGCAATGAAACCAGCTAATGTAGCTCATCTTTCTCTTTTTGGATATGAAGATAGGGATTTGAAAAATGAATTAATCGATCTTCAGAACGACACGGAACTCAAAAGTATTTTTGCAGAAAAGATGAAGAATAAAGCTCATTATGAGTTTTGGAGGGTTGTTGAAAAGGACAAATTTCCTACCTTACTTGAATGTGCTCAGAAAATATTGTGTGTTTTTTCATCTACTTATGTCTATGAATCTACATTCAGTAAGCTGAAGTTTGTAAAAAACAAGTACAGATCTAGGATAACAAGTGAGAATGTTGAGAACATTTTAAGAATTTCAGTTTCTTCCCAACCTGCCAACATAGATGCCATATTAGAGGACTGTGAAAGATTTCGTCCATCAACTTCAAAGAATTAACTAAGTAAAAAAAAGACATTTTCAAACTTTTTTATGCGCAAAACAGTTTATTTATGTTGGTAATGTAATAAACGTATGTTATAATCATATTGTTTGTCAGTTATTTAGTGCCTCTTGTACTTGCGGCCCTCAGGAAAATTTTATGCGACATTTTTGGCTCTCAAAGTATTCCTAGTGAGGACCCCTGCACTATACGAACAGTCTGAATACTAACACCAAGACAACCAGGAACACTAATTAACACCAAGACAGCCAGGAGAAAGTGTCAAGTGACTGGGGCATTCGGCTTAGCAGCGTGTCAGTGTGAGGTTTGGGATTTCCAGTGTGTATCTTACCCCCACCACTTGAACCAATGTGGTCACAAATGTCGCTGGGCACAAGTGACGCTGGTCACATCTGACGCAACACCAGGTTTATGTTCGCATGGGATCAAGTCCCGAGTCTGAGGGTCCGGCCTTTAGGTAAGGTCAACCGTCCGATTGCATTACCTTTTTATTAGACAGGATATTGAGGTAGGCCTATACAGAAACCTGGCCATTCGAAAGGTTCTACTGGCCTCGAGTAGTTCTGGAAAAGTTGACGAAACCCAAGTGTCTGGTTGGAGTTCGTTTCGTTCCAGAGGCAGACCGGTTACCCCAGACCTTACAGTAAGGTCACAAGACTTGCATGTACCAAGGGTCGTGGTACCAAAACTGCCGTCTCGGGTTTAACACTAGTTACCCAGGCGGGAGTCACGAGTTTGAGGTTGGATTCGTGGGAGTAGTGGTTTGGTATGCTAGGTAGTCCTCCGTTAATATTCTAATTTGTGTAATTTCGGCAGGACGATTAAGGTGGCGAGGCTAACCCTCATCAAATTATTCTTCTCTTTATATTTCATTTTCTCAGTTTACCTACACATTCACCAAAGTTTCTTGAAGGTACTATACAGTATACAACTTTATATCAAAATAAGAAAAAAAAAAAGTTTCTTGAAGGTACTATACAGTATACAACTTTATATCAAAATAAGAAAGAGGAAACCTCGGGTATATAAAGTTTTGTGTTAGTTAATAAAGTGTAGTTACTTTGTAAAGTTTTCAAAATTTGTTATCCGTGACCCTGAGATTTACATAGTTTGGTAAATATGTTTATTGTAATATAAATTTACCTTCATTTAAAGCCAATAACTAACCAAATTTGTTTTGAAAAGTACAAGTCTTTGTTGGCTTGCGATTGTGATTTTTCCCTAAATTTGCAATAGTTGAATATGCATTATTACAAAATTGTATGGAAACATTATTTGTTGATACTTATTGAAATAACAAAAGACTTTGAATTTAATATTAAGGTTGTTAATTGTATGCATATCCTCAAGTATTTTTTATTCATTATTTTTATCAAAATTATTTCATATATAAATGTAGTTAACATTCAAACCATTGAATGAACAAATCATTAACATTCGTCAGTAGGATATTACTGCATATTTGTGTTTTCTTTTAAAGCTAGGTTTATGTTTACGAGGCTCAAAGATGCGCAAACCAGTGCGCGTTGTGTTTCTGCATGGCGCTGGCCAGTGCGCATGTGCCGTTGCAGCAGACAACGGTGTAACTATACAATGACCATTGTTGTGTCGCTCGACCTTGAAAGCCCCTCGGCTGCATTTTCTGTGGGAACTCGGTTTGTTTATATCTTCCGTTTTAATTTATTCCTCTATTCACGCGTGACAAATGAAAATTGTTGTTTAAAAATTACCCTGTTACAGTTTTTAGTTAATTTCTTATAAAATTGAAACACAAGGTCATTCATATACATTTCAGAGATGACAGGTAAGATTCAAGGATTGTAAATATAGAACTATCATTGTATACTAATATTACAAAAGTAAAAGAAAATTTGTGCAATTGAAGGAGCTACATATAAAAAACTAATTAGTTAATAAGTCGTGATTTAACCTACATTCACTATTTTTTCAATGGATTTATACTGAACGAAAATCAGTAAGCTAGGAAAACGGTTTGTAAAATATTTGAGCTTGTGAGATCGTAGCACACTGTCGCTATCTAACAAAGGGTAGTCTATTGTAAATCTTTCGCCCAAAAACTGTTACTGCACGCACCTGTAAGCCATAAATATTAATATACGTCGAAAAGTTTCATTGTAGGTAAACCAAGACGTGACTCGATCACTGGAGAGGCGCTTTACTTGGACATCGAGGGACCATGAATATTTATCGTGAAGAATCTCTAAAAATGCAGAAAAAGCACGTTCAGCGAACACATGCACTTTGGAAAAGTTCGATAAATTCACCCCCCCCCCCGCCAAAAGAGAAGGCTATGAAAAATATGATCGGCTGGAATAATTTTAAGCGCCATAAGAAAGCCAATCAAAATTGAAGAGGGGATAAAACCCGCACGGAAACGATCCATAGGGAAACACGAAAGTCGGTCAGTTGTCAAGACTCGAAGGGGAGTTACGTTTTAGGACTCGAAGGAGTCAAAATGCAGACTCGATGAGGAAATACGTTAAATTTAGTAAGAAATGTTAAGTTCAAATAAAGTAAAGCTACAATGTAGAGCATTAAGTGAGATTAATAAGGGAGATAATTAAACAGAAAGTGACGGTAAAGATAGGGATAAAGAGATAAAGGGGTAATAAGAGAGATTAAATAAGGGAGATTATTAAGTAATGAGCTATATTAAGTGAGTGAGATAGAAAAGTAGTACGTGAGATTAAGTAAGGGAGATAATTGAATAGTAAGTGGAATTAATAAAGGAGGGATTTCAGAAATAAAGTCAGTTACGGCATAGAAGCAGTTCGAGTGAAAGAGGAAGTGGAATGGAAGAGATCTGTGCATAAGTGAATTTGCGAATGGAAAAGTGAAACAAGGAACCATGCAAGTAATAAGTAATAATTTATCCAAAATTTAAAGCCAACACTTAAAAGTTAAAAATATTCAGAGCTTCATAAACATTTTATTAATTCTTTAAACAATAATAAGTCATTCAATATAAAATTAATCAAACCAGGTGCAGTAACCTATACACGCCTTAAGATAATTAAGGCCAGTTTAATACAATTGTTAATTTAAATATAAATCTAAGTTTTTATGCCTACCGGCTAATTCTTAGAATTAGTAAGAACTCATTATATGTAACTACCTATACGAGTAAATGCTACCGTTTGAACTCAGGATTAAAATAAATCAGTTATTGTAAAAACACCTAGCTGCGTATTAATTTGATTTCCTAAGAGTCAATTTAGGAAGTTCCTGTAGGGCAATTGAGTAGGTATAATATAATATATATACAGACAGCGTTAAATTACTCGAAACTTTTCTTATCAGAAGAGAAAAGCGTAATATCACGCCAGCATTTTTGTTTAATCAAATATGTCAACTGAATACTTGTTGTTTTACTATGAACACGCAAAATACAACAAAAAATAAATTTTTTTTATGTTTCCTCATTGTACTGTATAATTTACCACTGAAAATAATTAGGGATATACTTATAGAATACTAACAGTTTTATATCACGCAGTATAAGATTTGATGCATCACACAAACAATAATAACTAATAATTTCACAATTGAAACGAAATTTATTTACAAAATAAACTACAATGAAATAAATGCGGTAACTGGTCACTTTTCAGAGTTTAGAAGCCTGTAAGAACAAGATTACATTCAAATATTTTCATCCCTCTAGACTACTAAAAATGTATGACTTATAAATTTGTAATTTTTACAAATATCCAATAATTAGACTACTGTATATGTATTTTATTATGTGTAATTTTTACAAATTTCCAATGATTATATTACTGTATACAGTATGTATTTTATTATGTGCAATCTTTACAAATATCCAATGATTATACTATTGTATATTTATTTTATTGTGTGTAATTTTTATAAATATCCAATGATTAGACTACTGTATATGTAGACTACTTTATTATGTGTAATTTTTACAAATATCCAATGATTAGACTACTGTTTATGTATTTTATTATGTGTAATTTTTACAAATATCCAATGTTTAGGCTACTGTTTTTTAAATTTTATTATGTGTATTTTTTTACAAATATCCAAAGATAATACTACTGTATAGGCTTATTTATTTTATTATTGTCATCTTCATTATACATATGAAAGTAAAGTAAGGAAGTAGTAGTGCCTAATATCATATTTTATACTAAATGATAAGAAAAGGTATAAAAAGCAACTGACCCTCATGCAGTACCTTGTGTATCGTCGATAATACAGTGCCTATCTCTGTTAACGTACAGACAAATGTCGAGACTAAATATTTTATAACGAGTTTATTTGAAAGTGGGTGAAACAATTCCTTTTAATGCTTGCTAAGTGTTTTTTTAATTTTAATTAAAACCAAATTCATTATGACCTAATACTTTATAACTTTATTATAGCTATATTGTAGTGTATACATTTAGTGCTCTACGTTACAAAAATAAAATCTTGACTTCAAACCCTTTAGCTGTATTGGAAGTAGTTATAGGTGTCTTTTTAAAAAGTTTTATTTTTTGGGTGGTAGGCCAGAATTTTTATTATTTTTCTACTTTATAAAATATTTTTACATTAATAGGTATAATTTTTATGGTATGTAAAATCGGTGACATGTGGTTTCCGATAGTATTTATATTCATTTCATTAATGTTACTTGAGTAATTTTTTAATTTTATTAAACAAAATATATATCTAACCGGATACTTTCGGTTATAATATAGCGTTATAGAAATATGATATAACATTGTGCGATAATTCTTCAACAATCTATATATTATGTGTGTGTCTATGAATGTTTGTATGTGTGCTTGTGTGTATGTATGTATGTATGTTATAGACGCTGAACAGAAGTTAATATAACATTTGGGGGGATTGTTTAACATAGCCTATGCCTAAGATGGTTTGTGTGAAGTTTTGCGTAGATCCATCCACAGGGCTCCGCCCTCGAAGGCTTAGGATGGTTCAAAAACCGATGTATGTATATATGTATACGTCTTATGAAAGCTTATGAGTCTTATGAGTAAAAGTTAATGAAATTGGGAGGGATTGTTTAACATATTCCCAGGATGGTTCGTTTAAAGTGCTGTAGATCTATTTACAGGGCATCCGCCCCAGAGGCTAAGGATGGTTCAAAAACCGATGTTTATATGTATGTGTCTAATGGACGTCTAACCCGCTAAACAGAATTTAATATAATTTGGAGCGATTGTTTAACATATTCCCAAGATGGTTTGTGTGAAGTTTGGTGTAGATCTATTTACAGGGCATCCGCCCCAGAGGCTGAGGATGGTTTAAAAACCAATGCATGTATATTGTGTGTATGTATATGTCTTATTAACGCCTAAACCGTTGAACATAAGTTAATTTAATTTGGAGGGATTGTTTAACATACTCCTAGGATGGTTCGTGTCAAGTTTGGTGTAGATCCATAAACAAAGGTCTCCCCTAGAGGCTTAGGATTGTTCAAAAGCCGATGTGTAGATGCATGTGTGTATGTATGTCTTCTTATGGACGCCTAGACCGCTAAATAGAGGTTGATGAAATTTGGATTGTTTGTTTAACATACTCCCAGGGTTGTGCGTGTGAAGTTTGGTGTAGATTCATGCACAGGGCTCAGCCCCAGAAGTTTAGGATGGTTCAGTGTACCGCCTTCCATAAGTCTAATGTTAAAATGTATATCCATACTAGCGTAATGGTATGCTAAAATTTTTAAACATTATGTAAAAATAAAAATACTTTATTAATTATTTTAAACTGTTTAAAATTGCTAAATTCTATGAACAATTATTGCTATCCCATTTATTGATATTAAAAGTAGGATCTCCGTTAATATTCTTGCGAAATTTGAATCAACTAAAGCTGTGCAACGGAACCAGATTAACCACAAAAAAAAAATTACACCCAACTTGATCTAGGCAGAAATCTAGAGAGATAGTCTTAATTCCATGAATACCGATGATTTCATGATATCTACTGATTTCAAACGACTACAACTTCCTTTGCGTCTTGTATTCGCAATAACCATAAACAAGGCACAAGGACAATCATTGACCATTGCTGGACTAAATTTGGAACTTTTGAGCTTTTACCACGGGCAATTATCTGTTCCGTGCTCACTTGTTAGGACACCTAAAATTTGTATGTTTGTACTCTAGCAATGCAGTGAATGAAATATAATTATTTAGATGTTTGATTTGCTTTTATTATTGCAAAATTATGAGTTCGGCCGCAGTAACGTGCGCCGGGTAACGCTTGTTAACTCATAAAGAAGTATATTTTTGAAGTGAGGTTAATTGTCAGGTTTCAATGTTTAACGAAACGTTTAAGAACTATTTATGATTTCCGACTTTAAAATACTTTTTCTTTTTTAGAATATTTTTTTAAAAGTGATATTTGTGTCATAATTACTTATGATATAGTTACTGTTTAAATTACCTTTGTAATTTTATTAAAACTAAAATATACGAAACGTTTTTCG
The DNA here is from genome assembly GCA_036971475.1 of Prosapia bicincta. NCBI lineage: Eukaryota > Metazoa > Arthropoda > Insecta > Hemiptera > Cercopidae > Prosapia > Prosapia bicincta. The sequence continues at coordinate 42,483,924 of JBAIZL010000001.1, forward strand.
TTTATAAGGTAAAAAGTATTATGCTGTACATATTTTTAATTTTTTTCCTTAGGGTTGTTTATTTCTATTTTTTTAAGATTAACAATAAACATATTTTTTTAAAATGAAAACATTCAGTGTTTACATTTATCTTAGTTGTCCAATGAAATTAGATAATTTATCCAAATTTTATATTAGAAAGTCTTTTCAGGTGGGAAAATCATTAAATTAAGTCTAGGGAAAATGGTCCCATTTAGTCTATATTAGACAAAAGGTTATTAATAATAAATGCACAAATTAGTAAGAGCTGCTTCATCAGTAACGGTGTCGATTACATGCCGTAGCCCCGCCCCCAATCAGCTGACTGTCGAGCGGAAACATGTAACATGGCTTCCGTTGAGATCTAATTATAGCAGATTATTTCTGGGCTACCACAAGCAGTAAAAGTTCTATTTATTGGTTCATTTGCATACAATTTACAGTTCAAGGTAGTCCAAGGTAACAAGACAAGCCTTGACGCAGGCAGAAAGAAACTTATGCATTGTTTAATTTGAATTTTAGTTCAGAGCTTGACCAGGAATGTATTCAGTGAGAGGGCGTGAGTTCTTTAAAATCAAAACTAAAAATGTAAATGATTTTTAACTACAAATAAAAAACTTAATTAACACGAGCTTGCATATACAAGTCACAATACAAAATACGACACAACACCAACAACAAATATAAATTACAAGCACCAGGCGTACACAAACTGAACGGCGACGAATGTAACAAACTCTACATTGGACAATCAAGTCGCAGCTATAAACAAAGAGTCGAGGAACACAAACAGAACACCAACTCAACATTTTACAATCACATAAAAGAAACAGGACACAAATACACAGACATTTACCATAACCTAGAAATCCTACATAACAACAAAAAGACCACATCTCAACACACTAGAACAATATGAAATTTACAGACATACAAAAACACAAAGTACAAACATATTAAACGAACAAACAATACAAATCACACATACTCTTTGATACTATCGAAACCTATCTTTAAAACCGTCACCGCTTGATCCGACATCTCCAAGCGGAAGACACTGTTGAAGATCGGCACACAGCGATAGAAAACGTTCTGTCTCAGTAAGTTTTAAAAAATTTACAAAATTTAAAGTTCGGATAGTCATAAACTATTGTTTAAGTGATTAACTAGATATATTGATATTGAGATGTGTCACAACTCGTTGAAGAGGTTGAGCATAGCTATTAAAAGAAATTACGTTAAAGAGTAGGCATGCCTAAAACTAACAAGAGTTTGTAGTTAAATGAATGGGTAAAATTTATTTCACTTAAATTTGTTACAATTTTCTTATACAATTTTTATGCTGTGAAAATTTTTTTAATAATGAAAATCAGGATGAAGAGTTAATTGCTTGACAGTTAGGTGTGCCTATTGTTTGATTTTTAAATCAAAAGTGCATAAGAAAGACTAGCCTATTTTCGTTCCTCATGAATATAAAGCATAGTTCCATCATATTTTTTTTTTACCACGTTTTTATTAGTTCGGTTTCGGACATCTTAGTCTGGCTGTCCTGGTGGAATTTTGCAATCGAGTTTAAACCTGGAATCAGAGTAGAGACCTGAAATTTTAAACATAGGTCATAATAATTAGATGACAATCCAATATTTAGTCGGTTTCTTGTCTCTAAATTTGTTTAAACAAATCGAATTTGGTTGATGTGTACATTGAAGGATCTGACATTGTATTGTTTTAAATCATGAACATAAAAAAATTAATTTGGTTTATTTCTTTAATTTTGTGTTCATGGTTATAACACTTATAGAATTTTAAAGCTATTATAGATAGTAAGAGTAACATTTTGAATTTCGGACATTGGTAACTAAGCAGGATGTGAAATGGTAATTTACTATATCTATGTCCCTGTAACCAGTAAATAATACAAGTAGACAATCCAGATGAATTCACACCTGATTTCAGTAAATTGGAAATGGGATTCACTGTAATTTAAAAGGGCCATGAAAAATTATTTCATACTTTTTAGTCAATTTTAGAAGCATGATAAGGCATATATTTTAAAAAAATTAAATTAAATTAATTATTTTTATATATGGTCATGAACAAGTTAAGAAATAGGGTTCTGTATACAATTACGGTTCTTAAATACATTCTGTATTTTAGGTTACTCATATAAATATACGAGTTGCATCAGTATAACAAATAACACATTTTAGAAAGCAACAACATTATTAATAATTAATCACTTTTACATTAGTTTATGAATATCCGAATAAGTTCTGTCTTAGTAAGATTTTTATTAATTTACAAAATTTAAAGTTCATATAGTCTGTAATGTTTTTACATAAAAACACAAAAGTAATAAATAACAATAATTCAGAATATAAAAGAAGTAAATTAAAAATGGATGAAAAAAAGAAAATGTAAACAATGGAGCCTTAACCTAAAATAATAATCATAAAATATTAAAACCAAGATGGGGGCTAGTATAATTATGAAACAGCTGATGTTTTCCAAATATAGAAATGTACAAGACCTAAAAATTATTGCATAGAGGATAAAACCTAACTGTCCAGGTAAGGACATGAAGATCAAATAATCAGTGGGTTAAATAACAGATGTTTCAACAATTTACAAAGTTTAATTTTTTTCTCTAGAAATTTCAATTAGAAAAATTCATTGTTAGAGAAGCTTGCATTGGAACTGGAAGCAAAAACTTAGTTGGCCAAAATTTTATTTAAAGGAAGAATTGAAGCATAAAAAAACATAGTGGTGAAAGATTTGTTTATAGAAATAAATTTAAAAGGCTAGAAATTTGGACAAAAACATTAAACTTCAGATAAGTAATGAAATTTAAGAAAGATTGTAAACTATTATATTGTAAATTCAAAATTAATAACTTTAGGCCTAGGCGTTTCTTTTATAAAATTTATTACAACATTAATTGCATAAACTAAATTTTAATTTGTCATAACACCCAAAAAATAACCTGAAAGAAAGAGTCTTGTGATATTTAACTAAATTAGGAAATAGAGAAAGTGTATTTAAAAAAAAAAATATTGTAACTAGAATAAGATTTAAAAAAAAAAAATTAAACAAAAATTAATCGAATTATAAGAAAGTGTTTTATTTATTACTATAAATGGTAAGTAATACAAAATAAAAGTAATAGGAATCTAATTTTTGCTGTTAGGGTTACAATTATTTTTTAATTTTAACTGGCGCAAGGCAATTTATTATTTTCTAAAGATTAGTATTATTAAATTTTGGGTTATTATAAAGAAATATATTTAAATTATTCAAAATTATTCAAAAAATTATAAAATTATAAGTATATAAAAAAAATATTACAAGTCATAAACTGATGTAAAAGTGATTAATAAGTTTCACCGAACGTAATGAACTACAAAATTCAAGAGATTATTACTAGATAAGTTAAAGTTACATTGTAATTTTAAACAATACAAGATATACTTTAAAATCATAGTTATTTGTAGACATTTAGTCATATATTTATTAGACATTTAGTCTGAATGTTCAACCATTTATAAATATAAATTTAAACTATAAAATTTATATTGTTTTTGCTTCCAGAAATTTATCATTTGAGTGCAGAGCCAGATTACAGATTTGTCACCCTACACTGGGAATACCCTTATCATATACCCTCAGTTTATGGGTTCCAGATATATTACTGTGAGATGCAGGCTTGGGGACCTAATAGATGTAGAACCAAAGTAAGAGTATATTAAATTAAAATAAAAATAAGTCATATTTTTCAAAAATGTTTGTAAAACGTTGTTTAAATAAAATTTTATAAGTTTGTTCAACTATTGATGCAAATGAAAAAGGAATGTGTTTAAATAACATATGTTTTACTCTTAGATACATATTGCAGGATATATATTATTCTGTATAATAGCCATATATAAATACCTCTACTTTTGTAATTGATTTCTAAATTTTAAATATAACTGTATTAACAATGCAGGAGTTTCATGAGTATTATTAAATTAAATAAAATACTTGTAAATATTTTACAACTTGCCTTTACTTACATTTGCACTTAACTTGCACTTATTTATATTTGTTGAGAACGGCTGTTTCAGGATATGTATCCCATTTTAAACTCAGACCATAATTCAGAGTTAGAGTCTGAGTTGACAAAGGGACACATCTACCAAAACGGCTGACCTCAACAAATATAAGTAAGTGCTACTATAGGCAAGTTGTAAAATATTTACAAGTATTTTAGTGAAAACTCGTAGCTCACGTGAAGATGGATTCAACAAATATTAAATTAAGTTAGAAATATTATAAAATTCTGGTTCATTTTAAGTCAAATAAACATACTTTTTTTTTAAATTTTTGTTGCATCATCTTAAACTCATTTAATTATTTTGTAAATTACATGAGATACATGACAGTGTTTCTGCTGTTATAAGAGACACTGATGAAAATCACCACGGAGCGATCGAAAACATTCTGTTTCAGTAAGTTTTTACAAATTTACAAAATTAAAGTTCGGATAGTCATAAACTAATGTAAAAGTGATTAATTAAGTTTCACCGAACTTTTAATGGACTACAAAATTCAAGATACTTAATGTTTTATTTATAAAAACTATTATTATAGTGAATATTTTGGTTAATTATATAGTGAATACTTAGTCAATTGGTATTAAACTTGGAATTTTTCCCTTTTTTTGCATGTTTGTTCAAGTCTATGAACAAGTGATTTTGAGTGTCACAAAATATAAGTTCTAGATGAAAAACTATGTAAATTATAACGTTGGACACACACACACACTTATAACAAACATTACCACACTTTACAAAATATATATATATGTGTGTGTGTATGTGTGTGTGTGTGTGTATGTGCTTGCACGCACACATGCAAAAAAGCACAAACGTGTGCACGCACACACCCACAGAATCGCACGTGCAAAGGTGCACTCTCTCTCTCTCTCTCACACACACACACACACACACATATATATATATATATATATGTATGTATGTATGTATGTATTGTAATATTCTTATAAGTTATGGTAAATATAAATAATTTCTTTAATTCAACTGCTCCACCTTGTGGTAGTCAAGTTGTAATAATTTTTTTATAATAAAACAAAATTTAATAATTATCCTTAGAGAACAATAAGTTGCTGGGCGCCAGTTAGAATTACAAAATTATTGTAGCCCTAACAGTAAAATTTAGATTCTTTTTCTTTTTTATTACTTACCATTTATAGTAATAAATAATGAACACTTTCTTTTAATTCAATTAATCTTTGTTTTAATTCAGTCTTTGATTACTCTAGTTACAAAATTTTTTAAATACACTTTTTCTATTAATTTAATTTAATTAAATAGCTCAAGAATTTTTCTCCCAGGTCATTCGGTGGTATTAATTATTATAAATCTATTGAGCACTTCTGGTTACAAAATAAAATTGGTTTATGCAATTAACTCTTTAATAAATTTTAGAAAAGAAATTCCTAGGCCTGGAGTTTTTAGTTTTGAAAGGAATATTAAAATGTTTTTTAATGAATTTAATTAACTAATTTTGCTTATAAGAATGATTCTACAATATTAACTTAAACACTAATTACAAGTTTTCCTTAATCTAGTACTTAGCTGACTTATTGTTCTTGTTCAAATTTATAGCCTTTAAATTTATTTTATAATCAATTTTCTTTCACCACTAACTTTTTTATACTTTCACTAATATTAGCTTCTATTAACTTTTATTTAGACTAGCTTTCTTAATATTCAAATTCTTCCTCTAATAAAATTTCTGGACCAACTAAGTTTTGCTTCCAGTACCAAGGCTCTCTTTTTTCTTAATGAAATTTTCTTTTATGAGACTCTAGTGAAAAAGAATAAAACCTTTCTTTCATTGATGAAAAATCTGTTAAATAACACACTGATTATTTGATTTTTCATCTCCTTTTATGCACTGTTACGTTTTGATACTATATGCAATAATTTTATGTCTGGTAAATTTCTTTCTTAATCTTGTGTTGTTTTATTTATAATTGAGTGCTGTTTCTTCTTTAAATGTGGTTTTAATATTGTATCATAACCTTTTTTTGGTTATGGCTCAAGTGTTTACTTTTTCCATTTATCCATTTCTAATTCACTTATAATATATTACGAATTATTGTTTGTTATTTATTGTTTTAGTGGTTTATATAAAAAACGTTACAGTGTCCCTTATGAAAATGAAAAAATAAAACTTTATAAGAACAAAATTACTTCTATAAATCTAGTCAGTCAAACTGTCAATCACTGTTTATATATTTTATTTTTTTCATTTGAATAATATATTTTCTTGCTTTTTAACTCACTAATAGAGTCTTATTCAATACAATTAACGAAAAAACAAAAACAAAACTTTGATTACATCACCTCTCCTAACACATATAACAAATTAATTAACAATTATCATAACAAAGTTAATTATTTTTTTTAAACATTAATTATCAGTGATTAAGTCCTTTTTCTTAATCTATCCTTTTTCCTACTTATATATAACATTTCTTTCATTACAAGTACTTATACACCATTATTCATTAAATCTGGATTCATATTTACATCCATGTCACTCCTCCATCCAATAGATTCTTATTTTCGAATGTTTCATTTAGTTCTTGCTACTTTTAGTTTTGTGGTAATAGCCCACTTGTCTCTTATTAGGTATTTCTTTCATAGTTAAGCTCAAATTCTCCTTATTAGTACATATAAGAATTTTCTTATATCTCTTATCATTTTCTTTCATCTTATTATGTAGTTTGCTTATTACACACATAATATATTTTTATTTTTTATTAACTTGACGCAATTCAATTATTTTATAATTATCATATTACCTCCTCCTTTAACTCACCTAAATTAAATGACATAATTCTATTGACATATTAACATATTTGCTCCAATTTCCCCTTCAATTCTATAAATTAGTTACATCCAGTAGTTTTTTAGTCTTATTCTGTATTTCTGTATTCTGTATTCATTGGTCATGTCTGGTTAGGTTAGTCTTGTTAGGTTTGTTCATGCGACATCTCCTTCATATTATAATATCTTTTCAATTCTGTTGTATGAAATACTCCTTTGCTCACATTTTTATAATTATCCCATAGTTCATATGTGGATTGTCCTATTTTCTTACTTTTCTTATATGGTCCACTGTATACATTAAATAGTTTTCCCATTTCACCCTTAATTCCCTTTGCTTGCCAATTTTCTTTGACTAATACCAAATCATCTATATCAAATAAGCATGTTTTACATTTTTCATTGAATTTTATTGCCCTTGCCTCTGCTTTCTGTTTTATTCTCCCTTTAGCTACTTCTATAATTAATTGTGTATCCAAATTTGAATTATTTAAGTTTTGAAATTCAATGATTTGTTCCAAAATCTCTCATCATTTCTTCCAAATTGTAATTTATTTGGTGTAAACCTGTAGTTTCATGTGGTACCTCATTAAGCATTTCATTAATAATATCTATATATTTAGCCCACTTCTTACGATTCATGTTTGTAAACATCTCATTATCTCTTTATATACTCTCTCAACGATATTACTCTGTGGTCTTCGTATTGGAGAGAAGATTGGTGTTATACCTTTATTTTCTAAAAACATTAAGCACCTTTTATTTGTAAACTGTGTACCATGGTCTGACTTAACTCTATCTACTTGTCCATATTTTTCTAAATAATTACCTAAACATCTTATAGCAGTCACTGTATCTGCTCTTCTAATCTTATAAATTTTAATGAATTTAGTGAAAATATTTAAAATAACTAAAATGTATTTATATCCTTCGCTCTTAGGGAAAGGTCCACAAAAATCTATAGACAATTGCTCTTTTGGTTTATGTACTTTAACTCCTCTCATTAGGCCATGGCTAATTTGATTGGTGTGTTTAGCTCTTTGACAGTAATCACAAAATTTTAAAATATTTTTAATAGCCTTGTACATTTTCTTCCATGTAAATACTTCTTGTAGAATGCAATAAGACTTCTTGGATCCTATGTGCATATAATATTCATGACATGTTGTTACCAGCTCTATAACTAAATTCTCTGGCACAACTATTTTCCAATGATTTTTACAGTTTTTATATAAAACTTGTCTTTTAATTTTGAATTTATTTTGGTACGCTTGTATGTTGTCGAAAATGTGTTTTAATTTACTGTCTTTTAATTGAAATTCTTGAAATTTTGTTAATTTATTAACAGTTTGTTTATTCATAATCCTCTCTATTAAGTTTATAACTAATTTATTCTGATTCTGACCATATTCTTTTTTTTATCACATGGGTTTCTACTTAGAACATCAGCAACCACATTATCTTTCCCCTTACAATATTCTATTTCATAATTATACTCCTGTATTAGTAAGATCCATCGACATAGTCTTGCATTTAGAATTTTACAATTTTTGATGAACGTTAATGCTTGATGATCGATTTGTATTATAACCTTCCTTCCTATTATAATTTGTCTTGCCTTTTGTAGACAGAATAACACTGCTAGCAACTCCTTTTCCGTTGTATAATACCTAATTTCACAATTCTCTAATGTTCTACTCATGAACATTATGGCATACTCACTGGCATGTGTTTGTAAATAAAATATTACACAATCTGATCTCTCCACTATTCTTTATAACAGGTATAATGGGATTTATGTATGGGCTGTTACTTTTTTCTATTATTTTTCAATAGGTGTATATATATATATATATATATATATATCACTTTCACTTATGTACTTAAACAAGAATCTTCTGGAGTGTGCCTGAGGACGACGGCACAGCCAGGCGTTGAAAGTTAGTTCGCATAAATACCAAAAAGATTCTTGTTTAAGTACATAAGTGAAAGTGATAAGTGTATACAAGAAAACAGTGTTGCATAATTTACAAATATATATATATATATATATATATATATATATATTGATGTAATGATATAAAAGAAACTATTTTAAATTGAGAAAAATTTAATTTATACCGTTTCACATCTGTCGTTATATTGATTTTATGGTTTCATATTTTGAAACTTTTAAGCAGTATTTATGATAAGTTGTGCTTGAAGTCATTTGTTTTTTATTTCAACCATATGTTTGTGTAAATTATATGAAAAGGAAAAAAATCAAAGTTAAATATTAATGTTTATTGGAACACTTGAAATAAGTATTGAATAAATGGAAAATTGGTTGAATATCGTCAAAGAAGATTAAAATAGTGCAATATTTGACAATTGGTTCGTTGTCCTTATCAAGTAATTGAATAATTAAATAAAAGTTTTTGACTTGATATGCAATTGATTAATCATTTACTCAAAAAATACCATTTGGTCAAGTATTACATTCTGTTGATAATTCATTAAAACAGGCAAATTGTAAATATATAAAATCCCATATGAACATATTAGACCTTCATTGAATTCAAAAATACTCATGAAGAGTTCAGAAATCATCAGATAAAAAACTAACAGAGTTTATTAGGGATTATGAAACATTTTCTCAACTTTTACTTAAATTTATGTAGGTTATTCATATCTTACTAATATTCTCCAAATATTCAAACAAAATTTCTAGAACTTAAGATAAAAATTAAGATATTTTTGCTGGAAACAAGTTCTGCTTTTATTAATTTTCCAGATGTCTTGAAGACTTTAAAAAAATATTTGAACCTTTGGTTACCAAGTTACCTATTGTGGGTTTCCTTATGAAAAAATTATTTATTTACAGCTTTATTAACTTATTTATATTTATTTACTTCATAATGTTTTTTTTTTTCAGATGATCGATGATTCTTCAGGAATTCGGCAAAATATATCAGCAGCGGAATATAAAAGGTTTTCAGTTATTGTTAATGGGTTACGAATGGCAACAAATTATAGTTTTGAAGTTAGGCCTATGGAGTCCAGACGAATACGTTACTATATGGACAGCAAGACACTTAGCAGGAGAATTATTGTACCTACAAAAGGATGTAAGATTCTAATTACAGATTTCTATCAAAAAGTTAAATTATTTGTTTACAGGACATTTTCTAAAGCAGATTTTGTAATTATAAAAAAATGCATTAAGGATTATAATCAAACAGAAACATATTACAAAAAGTGCTAATTTAAATTTAATATTTAAATTGTAATTGAGCTAAAATAAACAAACACTTCTTAAACACATGGAGTTTTAACACTAACAATAATATGTGTTACTTACCTATTATGTAGTTCACTTTGTTGGTTAATGAGTACAGCCATTTCAGAAGATGTGTGGCATTGTCAACTCAGATCGTCAGACAATGGGACACATCTACCAAAACAACCATCTTCATTCAACAAGCAAGTGTCCCATATTTATATATGTCCAAATGTTTAAGTGAAAATTAGTAGATAAAATTGAAACTGAATTGAATAATAATAATTGGTACTAAAAACACTTAAACATATGTTAGCATGTTACACCTGCCTATGGTAGCACTTACTTTTTTGATTATTGAGGACGGCTGTTTTGAGAGATGTGACTCATTGTTAATTCAGACCGTAACGATCTACTGACATTGACAGAGATAATAGACTATTGCTGAGTTACAGTCTGAGTTGACGAAGGGAGACATCTCCCGAAGCAACAGTCCTCAATAATCAAAAAAGTAAGTAATAGGCTACTACAAGCAAGTGTAATATATTAACATTTTTAGAGTAAAACTAGTAGCTTAAGTGAAGATGAAATCAAATAATATTACTAATTGATTTAGAAAATTTTTTGATATAAATTTTTTATTAAGTATATAAATGCTGCCTATCATCCATTAGTTGTTTTTTATATCAAATAACTTGTCAATCTCTCTTATTATTAGGATATGTCTGTACTAACAGAGGCATTCATCTTCTGAAAGCAATTTATGTTAATTTTTATAAGAGTATTTTAAAATAAACTCAGTATTTGTACCTTCAAAATACTTTTTCCAAAATAACTCAAATTAACATTTTACCAGGAAAAATATGTTTTTCAATTCTAATCAAACTCTGCTATTTATAGGCTGTCAGTGGCAAATAAAGACTCAATTGTGAACTCACTCTTTTATTGTGAAAGGGATTAGGTTGGTGTGACAATTATCGTGTGCTTTAACTAGCCTCAGAGTTAAAGAAGACAGTAACCAGACTAGTGGAATTAGTTAGTGTAATCATATAGTTCCACTGACTGTTTAAATGCTTCTGAGTTGCATTTGCAAGCCACGCTTTCTACCAAAAATATGGTAAAATTAGTGTGATATTACTGAAAACCCACATCACACAAACTCTGTTTTGAAGAGCTTAATACCACTCTCTAAAGTTAATATTGTCTATGAATTTAAAATTAAACATCTACTCAGCCGTTTCAGAAGATGTGTGGCATTGTCAACTCAGATCGTCAGACAATGGGACACATCTACCAAAACAACCATCTTCATTCAACAAGCAAGTGTCCCATATTTATATATGTCCAAATGTTTAAGTGAAAATTAGTAGATTAAATTGAAACTGAATTGAATAATAATAATTGGTACTAAAAACACTTAAACATATGTTAGCATGTTACACCTGCCTATGGTAGCACTTACTTTTTTGATTATTGAGGACGGCTGTTTTGAGAGATGTGACTCATTGTTAACTCAGACCGTAATGATCTACTGACATTGACAGAGATAAGAGTCTTAGACTATTGTTGAGTTACAGTCTGAGTTGACGAAGGGACACATCTTCTGAAGCAACAGTCCTCAATAATCAAAAAAGTAAGTAATAGGCTACTACAAGCAAGTGTAATATACTAACATTTTTAGAGTAAAACTAGTAGCTTAAGTGAAGATGAAATCAAATAATATTACTAATTGATATAGAAATTTTTTTGATATAAATTTTTTATTAAGTATATAAATGCTGCCTATCATCCATTAGTTGTTTTTCATATCAAATAACTTGTCAATCTCTCTTATTATTAGGATATGTCTGTACTAACAGAGGCATTCATCTTCTGAAAGCAATTTATGTTAATTTTTATAAGAGTATTTTAAAATAAACTCAGTATTTGTACCTTCAAAATACTAGGTTGGTGTGACAATTATCGTGTGCTTTAACTAGCCTCAGAGTTAAAGAAGACAGTAACCAGACTAGTGGAATTAGTTGATGTAATCATATAGTCCCACTGACTGTTTAACTACTTCTGAGTTGCATTTGCAAGCCACACTTTCTACCAAAAATATGGTAAAATTAGTGTGATATTACTGAAAACCCACATCACACAAACTCTGTTTTGAAGAGCTTAATACCACTCTCTAAAGTTAATATTGTCTATGAATTTAAAATTAAACATCTACTCAATTTAGTAGTAGACTAGGCACTCAATTCAGAAGCAAGTTTAAATAAGCTTTAGTTTGAAATATAGAAGATGGGAAAATATTTCTCACTTAAAAAGAGATACCAGTATCCATCCTAGCTAAAAATGTCATAAAAAAGAATAGAAGTGTGTTTGGTACAGATATTGGGATGTTTTAATCTGAATGTATAATTCTTTTTAAATAATGTGAATATTTTTTTAAAAATGTTGACCTTTTCAATATATTATAATATAAACAGAATTATTAAGAATGATATGATTCTCATTTTACACTAATATTCTTCTATATAGGGTTGCAAATGAAAAAGTAACCGAATTATTAATGCATATTGTGTTATATTTTCAGTTTTTGCTAGGTGTACAATAATGTATTAAGTATCATGATTTTGTACCAACCTGAGCACTCTGGACTTGTTTCAGAAAACCTCTATTATATACACTTAGACTATATAGTAAGTACCGACTGATGGAATTTCTTAAAAATATCTTGTCTAAAGTAATTTAATCAATACAAGAAGTGGTAGAATACTATGACACTCAACATATTAGAATAGGCAGGGACTTGTTTATCAATAGGAACAGAATATTGACACCTTTAAGAATTGAAAACAAGACAAAAAAAGTGGAAATTATGGTACTCATATTTAGATATAAGGTGAAAAAAATTTTAGGAGCTTTTATCGTTATGCAAAATAAACTATTGATATTTCTGAAATGCAAATTATGTGTTTTGTAAATTAGGTCAACTATTCTTGACAACTATGAGTTCCTATTTTTAAAACAGTTTTACAATTAACCACTTGTATAATGAATACAAACTATTTTAATAAAGCCAGTAATAAAGTTAGAAATCCATTCCAAAGGATGGTTTGTATTGACATTTTGGAGAAAATGAGAGCTAATTTACTTCCCCAGTGAAAAAATCTTGAATAGTAGGTGCAATTTTAACACAACAAATTAGACACAAATTGACGACTGAGTGAACTAAATCTGCTCTTAATTTTAATATATTTTATACTTAAAGAGTAAAACAATGAACTAATAATTTTTTTAAGAAGTTATGTTAAAGGCTTGCTAGAAGTAAGATTGTATTTTAAATCAAACTTGAAATTTTTTTTTTTTTTTTAATGAAGACTAATTTTGTTTTGTGAGAAATAATCTGATTAAAGGAGTAATTTGAGGGGCAAAATGTACTCTGGGTTTAGTCCTTATTCAAAAAACATTTGTAAAGTTGTATAAGATAAAGAAAGATAATAATTTTTTAAAGGAATAGTTTTTATTTTGTTTAGTTTAGTCCAGTTAATATCCTTAATGAAGTTTAAAGTTGCTGTACATTATTCAGAGTTTTTAATCTTTTTTGACCAGCCATAGCCCATATATTTAATTTTTTCATTACTAAGCTCTAATATTTGTTGAAATATCTCTGAAAATTTAAAACAGTCAGTTATTATAATACCGTATATGTAAACTAAAGAACCATACAGATATTCAATTTAAAGCAGTAACTATCAAAATAAAATTTGTGTAGGCGGTTATAGGAAAGATTTTACTTTAATGATTCAACATAAAGGAGCACTATCTGTAGCATAATCTTGTAAAATACTTAAAGTTTCAAATTGTTACAATTTTTTGATAGATCTGGTTTGAAGCTGAACACAAATATTGATTTTACAGATACACATTTGTATACTAAAACATTTATTAAATGTATTACTTAAACATTAGAAAAAGGTCTCACATTTTGATAAATTTCAATTGTATAAATAACTAACCCTTTTCTAACAAGAATAACAATAGTAAACAAAATAAATAAGAAATGAGTAAATATTAATCATAAATTAACTCAAACTCACTTATAATTATTATTGCAGTTTTTCTATTGTAGATGTTGAGGTTCTAAAAGAAGGTTTTATTGATATCACTTGACAAATACCACTCACTTTCGACACACATCTACAAGTTCTTCATTTCATCATAAAAGGGAATAAACTAAAGGCAGCAGAAAACTTCAAAATATAGAAACACTGTAAAAAACCTCATATCCAGGGTCAAAATGTTTGTCCAACAGATGCAGTGTTATGACTTAGTTGTGTATGATAAATTTTAAAACAAATATAACGTTTAGTATTTTTACTAGGTTTTTACTCAAATATTAAGCAGCTGTGTTAAGTTTGTTTATCCTTGGAGAAGTCTTTAAAATTTAAAATATTAATTTTTACTAAACAGACCTCACAATTAAACAAACAAACACATAAATTCAACATATACCGAAAACCCACCAGTACTAATACGACCATACACAGTTCCTCAAACCGCCCACACCAACATAAACTATCTGCTTACAACACCATGATATATTGCCTGCTTAAAACACCGCTAGACAAAGATGAACACTACCAGGAGTTAAACACCATAAAATATATAGCACAAACGAACGGATACAACCCAACAATGATTGACAAATTATGCAACCGCCTAAAAAATAAACATAATAACCCAAATACAAACACACAAGATGACAATCCCATAAAATACTTATCAATACCATACAGATCATCCAAAACCCACAATCTAACCAACACATTACGAAAATACAACTACAAAATAGCTTACTCCACACACAACACTCTCAACAAACAATTTAAACCCAACAACAAAATCAACGACATTTACAACACCACTGGAGTTTACAAACTAACTTGCAGTTCATGCCCCAGTTTTTACATAGGCCAGACAGGGAGGTCATTCTACACACGTTACCAAGAACATATAAAAGCACTAAAAAACAATAACTACCAATCAAACTTCGCTGATCATCCCAACTCCACAAAACATGACTACATTGTAACGGATGTTATATTTTGAAACTAGCAGAGTTGCGCAATTTTGTAACGGATGTTATATTTTGAAACTAGCAGAGTTGCGCATTTTGTGTAACGGATTATAATTTTACAAATTGGACTTTATTTAGTTATAACTCTTAAAACATTTAATATTCACTTCTAGCTTACAGTTGAGGCGTAATGAAACGTCTGTCTGTAACGCAAAAGAAGCTATAACTCCGTTACAGTTAAAATATTTTAAATTACCAAGTTAAACAATTAAAATTAGCAGAATATTCTTGAATTAATTCTTAAGGTTTATTTATCTGAAATGCAAGGAATTGTGTGCTGGTAAAATAATGACTCTTTTAAATTCAATTAAAGCAAATTATAAACTTTTATTTTAAGATAGACAGATAAAATAAATTAAAATCATGACACATAAATTTCTTTAACACTCAGTTACGGATTATGGAACATTTTTAATATTACTTATAAATTTTTTTTTTAAGGATAGCAATCCTTCAATTAATTAATTAATCAATGGCTGAAAATGAACATATATTCGAGTTTACTTGCCTTTCTTGTATAATCAAATTTAATAATTAAATGTGAACATATTGGCACCAAAAGATGCGTAATTATAATTATGCTTATTAATTAAAAAGTTCAATGTTCATTATTTAGAAATTCTGCTCCGAAACATTTTAAATTTTGAAATTAAGTTTTAAAAGTTTTAAATCGCCCACTTAGCTGTGTTAACTTGTCGCAACTTCCCTTCCACCTCGTGGTAAATCTCGGTAAAGCCTGGATTCGTCTTCATGATTAAGCATCGGGAGAAGCCCTCAAAAGTCTGCAACCCATCTTGTATCTGGTATCGTATGCCGTGTTCTATGCCATGATTGAAAGAAAATAATACTTTATATTAATTAAAATAAAAAGAAACTAAATACATCTTCTTGCTATTTGGAGACGTCCTTTCCCCGTTACATCCTGGCCAAATGAGAGAGAAAAATTAATTGCGAGCAACCTTCCTACCTATCGCGCATCCGCGGGGCGCATATCCCTAGCTTGATTACTTATTTTAATTTTTTTCTCGCTAGATGTCACTATCAGCCAGAGATCTCATTAAAAATATTTATCATACATAACAATTTTTTTTACATAGTTATACATTATTATAATTTTGAATTTATTCTCGTTTATTTTCTGAAATTTGCAAATTTAATATGTAACACCGTCTAAAGTGTGTTACAACATATACATAACATCTAACCTACAAATTCTTCATAAACAACACAGAAATAACCAGCGCTACACAACCGAACAATATGAAATATATAGGCACTTCAAACTACACCCTAAACACATACTCAATACACAATTACATTACAACTCACATGCACTTTTTGACATCATAATTCCTAATACACACAAAATACACCCACACCACCAAAATATCCCACCCCCACCTTAACCTACGTAAACCTTGAGATCAGTTACGGTCTGAGTTGACAAAGGGACACATCTCCCGAAACAGCCGTCCTCAACAAGCAAAGTAAGTGCTACTATAGGCAAGTGCAAAACAATTAAAAAGTGTTTAGTGATTACTAGTAGCTCACGCGAAGATGGAATCAACAAATATTAATTTTTAGTGAAAAAAATTCTCAAAAATAAAACAATCTAATCAGAAAATAATGTTCTCTCAAGACAATATAAGAACACTTAAAGTTTGAACAAGTTTAACCTATATTACTTTACTCAGTTTCAGCTAGAGCCAGCCTATGCTTACCAGATGTTAGTGAGGTTGTAGTCTCCACAGGCCCTTATTTCGGTGGTAGAATTGCTGTAGAAACAGCACAAGATGGAGAACATTGTACAATAGATGGTGATGAAGCTAGTCCTAAGGATAAATATGTGTTACGTATTCAGCACAAATTGTGTGGAAGTCGTGTTAATAGAACAGCAGTTGCAACATTTATATTGGTACAAGAGAACTTACCAATACTAACACACAGTACTCGTAGGTTTCTGGTTTTGTGTACTTTCCAACCAGAGATACTGACAGTAAGTGCTGGGTGAGTAGGACATGTAATTATTTTATAAATATACAATTTTTAATTATATTTCTTACTATAAATCAGTAATGAAATGACTAATAAGAACTTTATTGATGTTTTTTTACCATACAGTGCATTTAAATAACATAATTCAATTTATTCTAAAACTGAGAGGCACTTTATGTTATACAGGCTGGCCTAGAGAGGGGAGCAAGGGGCATATGCCCAGGGGTCCGGCCAGGTTGGTTTTTTTATTGTTGAAAATAATAATTACTCATGAGGTATAAAAAGTACAATCTACAATTGTTAATGCTTTTAATGGCAAAGTAATACTCATTAAATGAATAGCCTATTGACATAGAAAGCAATGTCTTAGTTGCTGTAAACGAGTGGCAGTTTTATTTTAACAAAAAAAAAACATACAGATTAGATTAAGTGGACCTGGTTGGTTTTAACATGGAAAAAATAATTTATTTATAATGCCATGCAATATACAGGGTTGTAAAGGCCTATGTTGGAAGTAATAGATGGGTCCGTACTCATGTTTGCCTAGGGGTCTGAAATTTCTCTTGGCGGGCCTGATGATATGACTTATTTTTTAGAAAACAACAAATGAAAACATTGTCTACGACAATTACATAGGGCATGGAATGGCCAAAGAATGAAAAGTATTCTAGATATAATTTTAAAAAAAAACAAAATTCTGCAGAAACAAATTAGTAATGTTCTCCCTAATCAATATTATAAAAGTAATTATAAAAAAAATATTTTTTATTCTGGATAATATGAAATAGTTAATTATATGTTATAAAAAATGACAGTTATAAATTTTTTTACAAATTAAAGACTTTTTAAATGGAAATGGATTATGATTTTTCTATAAAAGGTCTAACATAGTGGTTTAAAATTTGTCTAAATTCTGATACAAATTTTACATTTTCAGTTATCATAGAATGTTTGTTATTATTATAAAAGTGTCTACAGGTTTAATTCTAGCTCCTAATAATTTTTTTAATCACTTAAACAATATTTTATGACTATCCAAACTTTTATCCTAATAATTACTCTACACTACCTTTTTTAATCCAACTAGAAAACCAAAACGTTTTATCTAGTTCAATAATTGAATTAAAATTATATCTGTTTGGTTTTTACATTGCATGATAATGAATCTCCTGTATGGTATATAGAGTATATGTACTTTTACTCATAGCATATTTCCTATTTGTGTAGTTGAACTTTAAATATAGATATTTTATTATTATTTAGTTTATGTGAATGCTAAACATAAAGTACTAGTGTGCTAGTTAAGTACAAATGTGCTAGCTCATATTTCCACTATTACAGTTAATTTTTTAATGCTGTGTAACACAAATTGGACTAACATCTGACTATCAGTAAAAAAAGTTATTTTCATCTCAAGCTTTTAAATAATAAAATAGTTATATATAAAATCTTCAAGAAGAAAACAAATATTGAGTTGTTTTTATTTACATACTTCAGAAACAAAATGTTTTTTTTTTCAATTTAAGAAAATCATTAAACTGTTTATTTCCTGTCAAAAAGATTTTTTAATGAAATGATTTTCTTCTAACCGCTATGAGAAAAATGTAGTAAGATATAAAATAAAATAGAAATATTTTTCTATCATAAGAACTGAATAGAACAACCAGTTCTGGAAGTTCAATTAAGATAGTTAGAATGGAATAAATATAACCATATATAACATGGGCGCCCATACACACGGGCAGGGAGGGGCCGTGGCCCCCCCCCCTAGCTCCCAGAAATACAAATTAAAATTATCAAGACTTTCGTACAAATATTTCTTTTTTATTTTCAGCTGATGTGGAAGAACTATATTTTAATTATAATAAATTTTCACAGTAACAATATAAATAGTATATTTATGCGATTCTGCTATATTAACACCTTGACTGAACGAAGTAGGTTTTAAGTAAGAAATTATCGAATATCCATATTATGTGATTATGTCAATGTGGACCAGTTAATGGTTGCGTCAATTAAAGGAAAACAGCTAAACAGG
Organism: Prosapia bicincta; assembly: GCA_036971475.1. Taxonomy (NCBI): domain Eukaryota; kingdom Metazoa; phylum Arthropoda; class Insecta; order Hemiptera; family Cercopidae; genus Prosapia; species Prosapia bicincta. The sequence continues at coordinate 42,503,258 of JBAIZL010000001.1, forward strand.
ACACGACTAATATCCTAGACGCTGACACAGCGAGCCAGCTATCCCAATGATAAGGAAAACGTGACAGGAAGGACAACCTAGGCCCTTCCGACTGACGCTGCATTTCTTCTCTGTTGCATGTCATCTGCGTTCGACATTGTAGTACTGTATTGGTTAACTTAATGTTAACAGTTTATTATATGTTATAGCCTGTGTTACATTATCTTTAATTGAATTGTAGAAATTGACGTTTTAATTTGATTTATCTTTATTATTAGTCCAGGAAACGAAGCTTAAAATAGGAAAAAACCTCGCAAATTTTTCGGAAAAGACCGATTTGCATACAAATTTGGGATTAAGCTCAACTTACCCTCTACTTCAAAATCTATATAGCCTAGTGCCGACGGGCGCTTTTTATTTTTTAAGCGTAAAAACTACCCCTTATTGTCAAAATCTATAAAAAAGCGTAAAAAGAGTGAAATTTGGTTCAGATGAATTAAAAATAATGATTGTCTGATGCTCTAATTGTAATTGTTAAATATTTCGACCCTCTAAAAATTCATTTTCAAGGTTGAAAACTACCCCTAATTGCTCAAATTAGTAGAAAAAGCCTAAGGAGGATAAAATTTGAATCTGCTTACTTAAGTAGGGCCTATACATTTATTGATTTATTTCACAGGGGTAACTGAATTGGAGGTGAAATCTTTCGCTAGTCGTAACTAACTAACGAAGCATTTTTCTCATTTTTAGCGTTATATGAGCAGTTCCTCCTGAAACGCGCAAACACCCTGAACCTAATGAGATATTTCAATAAAATCAGATACTCGACTGTCATGCCTCGGTTAAAATTTAAAAAAAAAGCCACTTATAAAACTGAAATAATAGCCTATATTTAAAAAACTTCCAACCTCAAACTAATTTGTCGGTTACTATCCTATATTATAATAAATGAAATGACGCAAGAAAAAAAAGCTTTTTATTATATTTTTTAGTATTTTAAGGAATAAAGATTCACTCATTCTATAAAAAAATTAATTAATCGATACAAAAAAGCCTGTAAAAATTAGAAGTTTTGAATTTTCTAAAGTGCCTTAAAACTCACCATTTTAACCCTAATTTTTCAAAATTTCCCCAGACCCTCCTTTTCATGGAGGGAATCCCATCCCCCCCCCAGGTATCAGATTTGGCCCCCCCCCTATAAAATTATACATGGGCGCCCATGATATATAACTATATAAGATATGATTGGATAAAGATATGTTTGGTTACTGTATGTTAACAAAACATTACTGTCATGGACATTTTTTTTCACAATTAACAGCCGCTTCTCCTTCTTCCACCTCATACATGACAGCTGTTAGAGTATTCGATTTTCAGATTAACCAGTGCGTAAGGGACAATAGTAGTGAGACAGTTTTATGTTTTCTCAATATATTCTTAAAACCGTTTGTTCTTTGTATAAAATAAAACTAGTAGCTCACGTGAAGATGGAATCAACAAACAAAACTTTTATGATAAATTTGAGGCTTTTATCTATAAATTATGTACTTATCGACAAACTCTTTATCGATTGTGCTTTCAGAATTTTGTTCTTACTATCATCAAAATTTTTACATTTGAATTAAACAATTTAGTGACTTAATAAAACTTATAAATAAAATAAATTTAAGAAAATGTACTGAGAAATGGTGCTTTCAATCAAACTAAGCTATTTTCATCAAAATATCTAGACCAGCCATTCTCGCTACGCAGCCCGCGGGCCGCATGCGGCCCTCAGGACGATTTTTTGCGGCCCTTAGAAGGTTAGGATTGAAGTCAAAATATTTTATAACTTAAATAAATATTATATTTATTTACTGAGTGTTTTGAAAATCTGTCGTTGTTTTACTAAACTTAATTAATTACTCAAACTACTGAAGTTAAAAACTGCGATTTACTAAAACTGTTGAAAGACCTGAAGGAAGAAATGTCTCAGAGGTTTAGTGACTTCGGGAGTATCAAGAACCATATCGCTTGGTAGAAAATCCATGAGCAATGAAACCAGCTAATGTAGCTCATCTTTCTGTTTTTGGATATGAAGCTAGGGATTTGAAAAATGAATTAATCTATCTTCAGAACGATACGGAACTCAAAAGTATTTTTGAAGAAAAGATGAAGAATAATGCTCACTATGAGTTTTGGAGGGTTGTTGAAAAGGACAAATTTCCTAACTTACTTGAATGTGCTCAGAAAATATTGCGTGTTTTTTCATCTACTTATGTCTGTGAATCTACATTCAGTAAGCTGAAGTTTGTAAAAAACAAGTACAGATCTACGCTAACAAGTGAGAATGTTGAGAACATTTTAAGAATTTCAGTTTCTTCCCAACCTGCCAACATAGATGCCATATTAAAGGACTGTGAAAGATTTCGCCCATCAACATCAAAGAATTAACTAAGTAAAAAAAAAAATTTCAAACTTTTTTATGCGCAAAACAGTTTATTTATGTTGGTAATGTAATAAACGTATTTTATAATCATATTGTTTGTCAGTTATTTAGTGCCTTTTGTACTTGCGGCCCTCAGGAAAATAGTATGCAAACTTTTTGGCTCTCAAAGTATTCCTAGTGAGGACCCCTGATCTAGACCCTAGATTTCTTACAAAGGTTGTTTAGTATGTCTGAAAATGTTTTGCCTCAGTTAGTTTCACATAAACTTACATAAATTATAAGTTCAACTAGTTGTTAATTTATTTTATTTAAATGTAATTATTTGATAATTAGTTTTTATGGTTTGACTTGAAAAATTTTAAACAAAAAAATGGGAAACATGTTCCAGAGCACACAAATTCGTAATGCAGTTATTGCAATGAATATTAATGTAATATGAACCACAAAACAGATGTTATCTCCCTTAAATTAATTACCTCTCTTTTTGATACTTTTCTGTACAGTGAAAACATTGTAAGAATCATTAGTCTGTCATTTTCTCATTGTTTATTTGTTGTAGACTCAATTTACCATCAACTAGTAGTGGAGCTTATGTCTCACATCCTATCCCAGATAACAATGCTCAGACAGCAGGTGAAAGTGGAAGTTCTAGTTACATATCTCAACCATTACCAATTACAGACCACATGAATGAAGTATCTAACAATGAGGTGCAGGCTTCACCACTTCAGCAGCTTCCAGAGAAATTCATTGGAAGGCAAATGTCAGGTACAATATGAATTTCATTTATTTTAAAGTTTTATTAATATAGACAAGAAGGTTTTATAGCACACAAGATAAGTTACAAAAATCAGATGGTGTGAATAATATGCTAACACATTAACTGCTACATAAAACGTCGATATTTAGTGCTAACTTTAACTCACTTTTGAATATTTGAATATTAAATTTTATTTCATAAATATTGAAAATTTATAGTTTTACTGACAACCTTAAATTGTTTCCTAGTGTTATTTACTGAGCCATAGAATCATACTATTTACTACTTGCTATCAGTTGAGGATATGGCTTCCACACTTTGCACAATTTTATGTAAACTAATTCTTGAGAAAATTTCAAATTACTTTTATAGTAACTTATAACAATAATAATAAAAATAATAATAATAATATTGTTGATCATGATTAGCTGGTTGTTAATCATTTATTACACTTTGAAATTACTTCCGACCAGACATTCTGTTAACTATAAGTTGTTAAATTGTTAACTTATACTAAAAAAAGATATCCTACATGAACAAACACGACACAGATAATAGATACTCTTTGATCACATTACTTCTAACTTTCAAAAAATTGGTACCAAAAAGCACAACTGCAGCAACCCTAGTAGCAAAAATATGAGGCTGAAAAAATCGTAAGACGAAAACTTTTCCTCTAAGTGTAAGTTAACAATTTAACAACTTTTGGTTAACATAATGTCTGGTCGCAAGTAATTTCAGGGTGAAATAAATTATGATTGTATTATACTGTTATTATTGTTGTTATTATTATTAGCATTATTATTTTATTACGCAATATTTGGCTAATAACAGTTTTCATTATTCATTTTCACTTTTGTGTACTCTTATGTAGGTGTAATCTCTGTTCTTATGCATAGGTTAAGGCTGTTTTTAGATTCCTTGGTTTAAATAAAATGTATAGTCTGAAAATTTTCTGCATTAGTAGCACTACTGGTTTTCGGGCCAGTCTGTCTCTGTGTCCTAGAGGAGTAACTTTATCTTCTCTACAAGGAACTCCTTCAGTATCTTCATTTCAGCTTTAGAGAGCGATAATTTACCCACAGTTGTGTAAATTTTTCACTAGGCATTAACCAGTTCAACATAAGATCTGCTATATATATTGTCTATTCCTTTTGCCATGCTAAAAATCAGTGATCAATTTTAGAATCTATCATGAATCTATCATAGTTCGTCAGAACTAGAATAGAATCTATCAGAGTTCAGGAAATCTCATAAGATACAATTCAATAATTCGTTGTATCATTCTTTAAACAATAAATTTTAAAGTGAATATAGAGTTATTTCGAAAATTGAAAAATTGATGAAATGTTTACATCAAAAACAAATTTCTGCATAACAAGTGGTTATCTTTGTACTGTGTTATAGTTGGGGTTCACTGTGTTACTGTTGCTCAAACCCACTATTTCTGGTCCATGTTAGCAGGGTTTCTTTCTGCCTAAATTATGTAACCTCTGCAGACCTTAAATATTTTAGTAGTAAAAATTTATTCAAATGGTAGAAATTTATAGTTCAATAGTTATTAATTTTAAAGTTGCTTGTAATCATCTTGATTTCACTGATTAAACTAGAAGTAATTAATACATAACTAAGTGAATGCTTTACTGCTTACTTGCTGACGCATTTTGAAACCAATCGTTTCATTTACGAATGAGTAGAAGCTTAACTTCGTAAATGAAACGATTGTTTCAAAATGCAACAGCTAATAATCTCTAAAGTATTCACTTTGTCATGTATTAATTACTTATAGTATTAACTTTAAACGGTAGACATTTTTTTAAAAATTTGGTCTTTTTGCAAAAATTATTTAGTTATGGTATAACATATTGATGACTGGGATCTTATCTATCATTAATACAGTTATCTTCCAAATACTTACTACTCATCACCAGTTACTCAATAAATGTTGGTTTAGGAAATTTTTAAACTGATCCTTGGTTAAAAATGTTACAAATATGTAAAATTCCACGTCATCAGTAGTTATGCATCATGGAACCATCTTTAAACATTGCTTATTTCTTATTGAAATCTTTAGTCATTATTAAAATAATTTGTTTATGGAAATAACTCAGTTCAATTTTATAATTTTTCATGAGTAAACACTTTTTATTTTATCCTAAACCATATAAAAACTGTCTACAAAGACCCCTTGCTAAATTAAAAGTCAAAGTTTTCATTGAATCAACTATCACAACTATAAATCTGCTTACTAAAGGGCAGATATTAAGTAATTGATCTTCAAATATCTTCAAAGTGGTTTCCACAAAAGTGTGTTGAAATGTATAATATCAATTGTCCAAAAAATATAAATGGAAATAAATATAGAGATAGAAAATTGATTGATTTATAATGAATTAATAACATTATTACTTTTGGAATCTTTATTCCCTAAACTTTTCTTGGTAGAAAAAATTCATTTACCATCTATTCAAAAATAATGATTTAGGTTTTTGGCTTATACTGATATTAATTGGAATCAAATAAAATTTTATTCATTTCATCAAACTTCTGTATACTTGGTTAACATAGTAATTAATAAATAATTGCTGTATAATAGTACTAGAACTTAAATTTTATACAATTTCGTAAAAAAACAGAAAATGAAATTTTTTAAACAATTATACAACAAAAGTAATTGGCAATTGTTAATTGACTTAAAAATAATATAATTTTTACTCTAAGAATGTTTCCTAATTGTTTTGTTTTAGACCTCTTATGGTTACCACAATTTTCTTTAGTTAATTAAACCTCAGCATTAGGATTTAGTTGAATCAAGAAAGTAATAGACGTTTGGGACTCGCTCAGCAGAGGGTATCAAAATATTCCTACGCTAAGTATGCATTGAGCTTTGGTAGTAGGAGGACTGTATATCACATACTTTTCTAAATTAGACCATTTAAAACCAGACTGCAACTGAAAATCCCCCCCCTTGTGAAGTGCGTTCAGTGATTTAGGTCATTGGTAAGGACTTTGTGCAAAGTGGGTTCCAAAAGCCCTTACGAAAGACCACAAAAAACTTGTAGAATCACAGATTTTCCTTGAAGACTACGATAAACATCGTAATGAACTTTTTGATCATATCATAACTGGTTATGAAACTTGGGTGATACATGTGAATTGTCAGGCAAAAAAACGCAGTCTATGAAATGCAGGCACATTCATTCTCGCAAAAAAACCAAGAAAATTTCTTCAAACTTGCTCAGAAAGAAATATCATTACAACTGTTTTGTGGCACATTTCCATTATAGTACAATACTACTATAGGACGATTTCATTCTAGGACAATTCTGGTTAATTTTTGTGAGCCACTTGACAATCAACGCATAAAGGTATTGTGAAGCAAACATCAGGGAAAAATTTTAAAAAATATTTGGTTTATTGTACAATGCACCTTCACACATGACCTGACAATCCTTAAGGACAGTTCTTGGGTAATTTTGGTTGGGAGGTGCTCAATCATCATGCACAGCTTACATCTAACACCAAGAAACTAACCATGAAGACCTGGCTCTTAGCACAGTACTTTGATAGTGAAGCCAAACATCATACAGGTGTTAAACAGTGGTCAAGATCTCAGGTGACGGATCTCTGCAAAGTTGGAATAAAAACACTTGTGTCATATTATGATAAATGCCTCAATTTGAATGGGGAATACTGTGAAAAAAATCTGAAGTGTAGCTTTACAATTTATACAATAAAAGTTAATTCTTTCCCGTTATTAATTTTTTATTTTAAACCCTTTCAAAACAGTTTTTAAACATTTGTTAATTTCTGAATTTCCCACACATATATCAAAAAATATGTATATTTTTTTAACTTAACTTTAATGTGAACTGGCAGAGTAATTAATATTGCATACTGACACAGATTAATTTATTTGCTCATTCCAATTTAAAAATAAATAAATGAAGTAAGACGTCAATAAATTATGATTGTGAGATAAAGATTATTGGTAGATATGAATTAATGCAAACCTAAGTTCACGCTTATGTGAGCAAAAACTATGTTATACAATAACAAGAGCACAGTGGTACAATAAATTACAATAACAATATTGAACACTACCCCAATACCTCAAAAATTATCAAAATTAAATAACAGGGGACGGAGCTTACCTCATGCCTATACATAGCGACTGCAGAGAAGGGTTGGGATCACTCTAGTTTGTAACTTCTTGTTTGCACCATTGCAATTTTGTAATAAGATCACATGCTCATCAAAATGTACATAAGGGTTTAATCCTAAGTAACTTGTATTATCTGTTAGTTTTGATTATTTTTATGGTATTGAGGTAGTTTTCAGTATTTTTATTGTAAAATAACAATGTTAGTTAAAATAACTTATCTAAATTTAACTTTTATAATATAGTAAACTATATTGAGTTATTATTATTATTATTTACAATTCTAATTTTAAACACAATTGGTAGAATCTTTTACACAATGAAATATATGCATAGGTAACTAAATGTAGTGTGTGTGTGTGTGTGTCTGTCTGTATATGAGTGTGTCTAAAAATTCTTTTAAATTAATACAGTAAATACTCATAATTAGCATTCTCCCAATAGTATTTAAAATTGAAATGATAAAAATAAATTAGAACTTTAATGGATTGGTTTCTATAATTGTGTAAAAAATACACTTGAATAAAAAAACATTTTAAAAGTAAATTTAAAAATACCTAGCTAAGTGAATACGTAATTGCTTACTTACTGACGCGCTTCATAACATTCGTTCCTTTTACAAAGCTAACCCTCTACTGGCGACATTGGTTAGGTATAAAGGCTCATACGGGATGGATTTATGACTGTGAAATGGGGTGGGTTATTTTGGTTGTGTGTCATATAATGGAAAAGGCTGTTGGCTTCAAAATGTGTGTAATCATTTAATATGTTTTCTTTATCTGTTGCGTAGTGTTTGTATATTTCGTATTTTTCTAAGGCTGCTAATTTTTTACTTTGTTTTAATGTGTGTAGAACATTAAAATTAGTATGTATGTCCATGTGTGTGTGTTGCATGTTTTTTAGGTCTTTTGCGTAGCTAGATTTTGGGTTTGTTTGTTTTCTTTGGGTAATGTGTTCTTCGAAGCGTGTATAGAATGACCTGCCAGTTTGGCCGATGTAATAGCTAGGATAATCGTTACAAGTTAATCTGTAAATACCTGAGAGTTTGTATTTGTCAGTTTCTTTTCTAAAAGGTTGTATGTGCTGTCTTAAAGTGTGTGTCGTTTTTGTAGGAAATTTGGTAATGGAGTTTTTTGAATGTGGGGCTATTTTGTGTGTGTTTATGTTGTGGTAGGTGAGGGATATGTATTTGTTGTTTTTTGTGTGGTTTGTCTGCATGGCCGTTTGATATCGTTTATGTTTAATTTTCATGAGTATGTTGTCTATGAGTGTATGTTGGTAGCCGTTTTGTTGAGCGATGTATTTTATAGTACTGAGTTCTTTGTCATAGTCTTTCTGTAGCATTGGTATATTTATTAAGCGTGTTTGTCTTGTGTGGGGTGATTAGATCACAGGCATTTTTATAGAGTTAATCAGTCTTTGTATGTTATCCTTCTGAGGATGCCCTTGGTAACTGAAATGTACTATGGGTAAAATAAAGAAAGTTTGTGGTTAAGAGGTTTTTGTGTATTTATTGATTAGATGTATTATGTATGACAAAATCTGTAGTTATTGGTTTTCTGTATATTTTGAAATTATGTCATATTTTACGACTTTATACCCAACCAATGTCGCCAGTAGAGGGTTAGCTTTGTAAAAGGAATGAATATTTTAAAACGCGTCAGCAAGTAAGCAATTATGTATTCACTTAGTTAAGTATTTTTAAATTTAGTTTAATCAGTGAATTCAAGATGATTACATCAAGCAACTTCATTTTTAAAGAATTAAAAATCACAAATATAAATTAAGTAAAAAAATAACAAAATAGGCTTATTATTTTTCAAGTTTCTAGAAACTCAAAAGAATTTATACACTTTAATAAAATAAATTAACTTTTCTAAATAGTTGTAGCTACAGGTATAAAAGTTGCAGGCATGTGTAATGGTAAAAATTAATCAATTGTTCCTCCAAAATTAATCATGTTAAATTTAAAAATTAAAAGTAAATAATATACCTTCTGAACAAACTAAATGTAATAATGATCGCACTTGCACACAAGGCTTTCTTTGTTTTCTCAAACAGATGATAATGAGTATGTTACATAAATAAGTAAAGAAGGTCTGACAGAAATGTTTTTCCTTAGATGTATTGTTTCTTCTGATTTGCACATAGTAATTAACTTATTTGTGCTGTTTCACCAAAGGCAGAACAAACAAAAACATAAAATCATAAGCAAATCCACAACTTTTATCTTATAAACCAGTTGCAAGGTTAAATTTTCTCACCTTTTTCTCAAGCAAAATAGAAGTTTTTATCTTATAAAACTATATAATTTATTTTTCCTAAAAATAAATGTAAAACAAACACTTGATTTTATTTATATTATAATTTATATATAATAAAATTTGTGTGTGTGTTTTGGTTGGACAAATAGCACACATTTTTCTTGTTCCTGGCTCTCTGGTAACCTTTTGAGTGGGGTGGTGTTTATGGTCCACCAACATCTTCAATATTTCGCTTGAGATTTCTAGAGAGATTATGTAGTATTTGTCGTTGAAAAGTTTGGGGAATAGTGAGTTCTACACATATGTCTTTGGCAAACGCTTTCCTTGATTTGAGTTTTTGTTTTTTTGAGATTTGATTATGGCCTTAGATAACATATGAATTAATGATCACACTTCTCACCATTGCATAAAAAACATTCACAAGCCATATGCTAGTTTTTCGGAAACATGACATCAAAGTGTCTACAGCAACTTGAAATGTATTGTAAAATTCAATGATATCTGGTTGTCTTTCTAAATTTGATAATATTTGGATGAGTAACTAGTTCACCATCAGTAGGCCTAGTCTGAATGTCATTATCACTGTTGCTATCTTGACTAATACTAGATGGTATCCTCCAAACATGTTGACTTGTCATTCCATTTTCATCGTCTGAATGAATAAAATCCAGTTCTATATCCATATCATCAGTTTGAATATCTGTATCATGCTCCAAAATTTTATCTTCTCCCTCTTCATCACCAATCAAATCACTATCATCACTACAACTATCCTATATATCACAGTCATTTTCCTCTAGTTGCAATTAAACCTCTTTTATTTCAAAACAGGTTTTTAAAATGGCATTCATGATAAAAATAATAATACATTTTGATTGATTCTAAGAATGAAACTATTAACATCTATAAATATATACAAGAAAAGTTCAAACAAGAAAACAAATATTAACAGTCAAAGTGATAAAGTTGCATAAACAGTAATACATAGTCTGACAGACTACGAACAGGTCACTAAACGGAAGTGAAACATTGAAATGACTGAAAATTTTCATCAAGATTGAACTTGACTAGGAAGGGGAAGGTATTGGAAACAGCATTGCTACTAACCCTAATAACCCACTCTGAAAACCAATTTTTTTATAGAGCAATTATTTTTATAGTCTGCGAGACTACGTGTTACAATTCCTAGGTTAAATACATCAGCTAGGCTATACATTTCTTTAGCAATCAGTTGTGTTATTACCCTACCCTTACTTAGTCATAGTATAAAAAGTATTAACTAATGTAGTGTCTTATATAAATTTATTTTGATTTATTAATTGTAATATATTTCATAAGAAAAGACTAAGTTCTTGGTAATTACTTTATTAAAGATTTTAATTGTCCACATCCAAAGGAAGGGTTTATCAGAGAACATCATTCTGTAAACTGATCAAGTCTAATAATGAGATTTTTACACATTACCATTGACTTCATGCAAGATTTTAAAAGGCTCAAAACTTCCAGAATTTTTTCAAGTGAATCAACATTGAAAACCTAGTTTACTGTCTGCTAATTTTGTTACTATAAAACTTAAAGAAACTCACCTATTAAAACTAGAAATTAATGTTTTTAAAAATATCTCTTTAAATATCAATTTCTCACACTAAAACTCTAAATAAGAATTTGTCTACTAGAAAATTCTGAAAAAATATAGAACAAAATAGTGAAAATTAGGAATTCACTTTTAATTACATATTGTCAAAATCTAGATATACTTAATTTCAATATGCCACTATTCCATATAAAAAAATACAAAATTATTATGAAATAATTTTCAACTTTAAATAAAAATTTAATTATTAAAATATGGACATGAAGTGAAAGTAAAATTAGTATTTAATATTCATATTACTCATTGTAGTCAATAGTAGTGTATTGTTTTTTCTTATTTCTAAATAAAATACTTACTTAGTATGATCAGAAAAAGTTTACAGTTAAACTGTTTGTTTTGATGAGATCCAATTAAAATAAATACTGTTTTTATTTTACTTAATCAACCTTGAAATGATCTTGCATTCTATTTTTAGCTTGTATATGTTTCCTATACTCTTCTTAGCCTAGTTTTTGGATCACTGAAATTTAACAACAGTTTACAAATTCCTTTGTCATTAGCACATTTACTGTTATCTATCGCTAAAGTAGTGGGGTGTTTTCACACTTCTAAGTAAGTGACTGTCATATATTTTTGTGTTGTAGACTATTCCATAGGGATATGTTTAATGTGTTTGTTGCTACTACGTTTATAAGAAAACAGTGTGCTTTTAATAACATTCTGTTCATTCATTATGCATTTCAGAAGAAACAGAAGTCCAAATGGTATTAATAACTGTTGTTGCAGCTGCAGGGCTAGTTGCCCTAGGACTCATGGTTTGGTGGTTTTTCCCATTTAAAGCCGAAGAAGGTAAACATTTTATATAATAGACACAAATATGGTTTAATTCTTTTTTAAACCAATTTTGTAAAAAAATTAATATTCATTCCTGTTTTTTATATTACATTAACAAAACATATATAGAGGGAATGTCAGGAAACCAGGAATGTCAAGACTCTGTAAAACAAGCTTTATTAAATTTTGACATTCACCAAGTAATGTCGACAGACCCCAAAATGAAAGAGACAGAACTTTTATACGAAGGATCGTGTTTAACTTTACGAATGATTTATTTTACTTTCAGAATGTTCATGCTTTAGATTTTTATAACAAAATCTTGACTTGTATTAGAACCAGAAACTACTTTCTGTTTTTTAGTAAAGCAATTGTATTGACTGAATAAAATAAGCTTTATCCTTTTTAATAATTTTTGTATCTTTACTTGCTTGTTTTTATAATACTAATAGCACCATAAAGTCCCTTTCTCTCTCACACACACACAACATATGCACACATATGTACATAAAAAATTATTTTACTGCCAAATATATAGCACACAGTCAGTCACACACATTTATAGTAAGCACATACTTCACTTGAGACTAATAAATACATTTTTACACTTAACTTGCATATGTTTGATTTTAATTCCTGTATTAAGGCTTAAAAATTTGATTCATAACATACAACATTACAATAATATCTATTCAACAAAATAAAAATTAGTTTTATTAGGTAATTCCTTGTGATTCTTCTTCCAGATGATCGGTGAAACTTTTACATTTGAACTTAATGAAATAATTTTCCAAACTTTTATAATTTAAGAGCATTTTTAAAAACATACTGAAATTAACATTTATGATCCCTCACTGATATTCATAAGTTCAAAGATAAACAATTTTTTCTATCTCCATGTGCATGATCGTCATACATACACTCATACACACATGCACGTACAAACACACACACATACAAACGCTTGTGCGCATGCATAAGCACATACACACATTAAGCCTTAATGTGATGTATTGCTCAATAGGTTTCCATAAATAATTTGAATTATATGGTGAATTTCTTAGGTTTGTTATTGTGAAATAATATTACTTATTTATATGTAATAAAACTATATATATATATATATATATATATATATATATATATATATATATATATATATATATATATATATATATATATAAATATCGCAGTATGTTTTCTTGTGTATTAATAAAGAACAAAAGTCTAAATACAAATACAAGAATTATAATTGAATTTACAATTCAAAGCTTTTCGTTCGCTAACAGTACCAACATCATCCTTGATGATTAAACTAATTTGTTAATGATCATATTTTTGTCTATTCTATCATTCTATCATTAAAACATTCATCTATTTTTCCATGGTCAATATTTTATACGAAAATTACCATAATATCTACAAATAGTGTTTTTAAAAGACTATGTTTTTTTAATATATTTTTTTTTTTAGGGAGACACTATAGCACAACAGAACATAAACAACATGCATTAAAAAAATTAAATTATTAGATAAAACGAAATTCAAAATGTATGCTATATGATAAATGTATAGCCTACTATTGGCTTATTGTTTCAAGAATTTATTCTAATTTAAGAAAATATAATAAATGCTATATTTATTGAATCTTATTACTGACCAAGCCAGTAAACAAATTTTATATTATTTAGGAGGATATTAAAGTAAATCAGAAAAAAGTCAACCATAATTAGTAGTCAGTTTACCAAAATATTTTCAAATTCATTGTCCTATTTAGATCACATTTTGTATGATATAAAACATACATTTATTTAAATGAGAAGTTGAAAAGGAAGGGGTTTAAGTGACTTATTTTTAACAAAATTGATTATGGTATAGGTTTGAAACCAGATATACAAAAAATATTTGTATCAAAAGGATATTATTAGCTCACTATCCTGTGACTCTCTGGTGGCCATAACCTTTGTACTAAACAAATTACTATACTGTATAACTACCACAATGGATCTAAGTAAATGTTCAACTTGTTGCCTCATACTACTAACAGTCAAAGGTGATTTCTTTGTTACTGTTTCGTAATACTGCTAGAGTTTGGTTTTTTTTAGTTTTGTCAATCTATGAAAATTATGCACTCTTTGAAAAAATGAAGAGCTAAATATTTTTGTTCCTGAGGATTGGTGTTTTACTGGTGCCTTAATGTAGAAAAATATTTAATTAAATTATTTTAAATCAATTAACACAAATCTACAAAAATTAAAGAAACAATAATGAAATGAGAGAAATGCAGTAGCATTGTTTTGATAAAACGTTGCTTTAACAAATTGTTTAAAAAAATAATTCAAGAAGGTATGCAATTTGTCAGTATCTGTTTGAATAAAAACTTCTAGTAGTTCATCTACTTTGGAACTGCAACTGTCAACCTAGATCTCAATATGATCAAAATGGAAAGTATGAAAATTTGATATATCTGCTCCCATAAATGCTACCAATAAATTAAAGCTCTTACAAATGCTTATCTTACTGAACAAAATATAACAGAAGAAACTGTTATCATAGAGAAGAGGAAATGGAACAAGAACCTGAGAAGAGTAATGTTGAAGATAGGTTGTTAGTTAGCAACACTCGAGAATAAATACTTTTCACATAAATTTAGATACAGTAATTTGGGACATTAAAATTGTTTAATGTTGAATAAACATCATAAGATATTATTTTTAATTGTTTTGGTTGACAGAGGCACACTTGTTTATTTATATTAATAAACAATACATAAACATTATTTCTAGTTAACAAAAAAAATTAATAAATTTCATATTTAAGATATTAGCATTAAAGATAATGATAGGTGTAATGTAGATGGCCCGTAACAAATAGCAAATATCTTTAATAAATATTTTGTCACGGTGCCATTAGAACAAGTAGCAACATGCCCTCGTACAAACAGACTTCATTGTGTAAAAGCTGAGATGAAAATTAACAAAATGAGGCTTACCAGAAATTTCTATAGCACTGTTAGCATCAATACAAAAAAACTCACATTTCCCTTCATACCAAATTCAAAGACATAGTATGTTTGTTAATAAATATGGCTATGTGATGGGAGGGGAAGGGGTTACTAGAACTGACAGATTGGACTGTACCCCATAAGTTGCAGAAGGTGTGTGATTTATGCTGCTGAACAAGATGTGTCATTGATATTATATCTTTAAGAAATAAAATAATCTGTTGGTTTCATAAAAACAATGGAAATCCATTGACAGTATTATCTTATCCATTGACTCCCTCTATGTGGATTTGATTAAAATCTTAGCACCTATCATTTTAAATGTTTTAGCTTGTATAATTAATATCAACTTTTCTACAGGAGAATTTCTAAAAAAACGCCTAGCTATCATTCATGCACTATTAAAAAAGGCGTAAGATCATGTTGCAAAATTATACACTTATTTCCTTGCAAAACAATTGTTTTATTATTAATTTCATATAGAAAATGTAAATATATTAAACTTTTCTTTAGTTTATTAGATAAAATATATTTCTCTAATTTAAAGCAGAATAAAATTTAGAAAAGTGAAAAATACATACTGAAAGGGGAAATATTAAATTTTTATAATACTTTCTGTGTTGTTTATGAAGAATTTGTAGGATAGATGTTATGTCTATGTAGTCATGTTTTGTAGAGTTGAGATGATAGACAAAGTTTGATTGGTAGTTATTGTTTTTTAGTGCTTTTATATGTTCTTGGTAACGTTACACACGAAATAACCAGGTAGAAATAACCAACGCTACACAACCAAACAATACGAAATATACAGACACTTCAAACTACACCCTACACACATACTCAATACACAATTACATTACAACTCGCACGCACTTTTTGACATCATAACTCCTAATACTCACCAAATACACCCACACCACCATAATATCCCACCCCACCCTAACCTACGTAAACCTTGAGATCAGTTACAGTCTGAGTTGACAATGGGACACATCTCCCGAAACGGCCGTTCTCAACAAACATAAGTAAGTGCTACTATAGGCAAGTTTATAAACATTTAAAAGTGTTTAGTGATTTCAATCTGTTACATAAACTAACAATCGGCAACAATTTATAATCTGAACTTAACGGAGATTAGAATATAATAAAGGATTGATTTAAAAGTAAGTTTATGTTGCTAAATGTATGAAAATCCTAATTTTTCTATAAGACTAATTATCATCTTGAATATGGAATCTATTATTCACTT
Organism: Prosapia bicincta; assembly: GCA_036971475.1. Classification (NCBI taxonomy): domain Eukaryota; kingdom Metazoa; phylum Arthropoda; class Insecta; order Hemiptera; family Cercopidae; genus Prosapia; species Prosapia bicincta. The sequence continues at coordinate 42,519,532 of JBAIZL010000001.1, forward strand.
TTTGTTAAATAGAAATAATGATCATGTTACGTTTATTAATATAAATAAACATGTAGGCCTCTATCAACCAAACAATTAAAAATAATATCTTATGATTATGTTATTGTTTATTCAAATTTAAAAAAATTTAATGTCCCAAATTATCTAAATTTATGTGAAAGTATTTATTCTCGAGTGTGGCTAAGTAACAGCCTATCTTCAACATTACTCTCCTCAGGTTCTTCTACCATTCCCCCTTCTCTATGATCACAGTCTCTTCTGTTATTTTTTTTTCTAGTGGGATAAGTATTTATAAGAGTTGGCTGCATTTAAGGGAGCAGATTTAAGGTACCATTAAAACACCAATCCTCAGGAACAAAAATAGTTAGCTCTTCTTCTTCTCAAAGAGAGCAAAATTATCATAGAATGACAAAACTAAAATACAAACACTAGCAAATACAAAACAGTAACAAGAAATAGCATGAAGGCATAGGGGTGAACATTTCCTTAGATCCATTTTGCTAGTTATACAGTATAGTTTTTTTATAGCAGTAAGGTTATGACCACCAGAGAGTAGCACAGGATAGTGATACTACAAAATACAAATATTTTGTGTATATATGGTTTCAAACCTATTACTAATAATTACTAATTTTTGTAAAAAAATTCATGTATGCCCCTTACTTCTCAACCTCTAATTTAAATAAATGTTTGTTTTATTTGATTCAAAATGTGATCTCAATAGGACGATGAATCTGGAAATATTTTGGTAAACTGATTAATTAATGCTGATGGGTACACTCAAAACAAATGTTTTTGTGGAATAAAAATACGGTTGATTCATGAATCAAGAGTATTTAATTTAATAAAAATTCAGCAACGTTTCAACAAATATATTGTTGTCCTCACTCAGGCCTGATCTCCTCCTTTGTACTATTGTCAAAGACATTAAAACCAAAAGACAACTTCTCTTTTACATTTTTAACCAGTTCGATAGTAGAAGTTAGAAGTTCAATTGCGTTAGACAAATGTTCTACTACTGAACTGGTTAAAAATGTAGAAGAGAAGTTGTCTTGTGGTTTTAATATCTTTGACAGTAGTACAAAGGAGGAGATCAGGACTGAATGAGAACAACAATATAGTTGTCAAGACGTTGCAGAATTTTTAATAAATTAAGTATTCTTAACTTATAAATAATTACTGTTGAGTTTTTTCTGATTTACTTTAGTATCTTCCTAAATAATCTCAGTGGCGGACTTCCCATTAGGCACACTAGGCACATGCCTATGGGTGCAGACTCGAGGGGCGGCAGGCGGCAGCCGTTTTGTTTTGTACCGATGAGTTTTAGTGACAATAGTAATAGTACCTAGTTAAATTTGGTGAATGTCATAATGTGAACCTCTGTTAAATCAGTGGCGGATCCAGCAGGGCGCCCCACCCCTCCCCAAGAATAGAAAACTTCCTTTTATTTTATTGTTTTTTAATTTTATCGATGGAACCAAAATAATTTTTTAAATTAATTTTTATAAAAAGTCTTTAAATAATATCTTATCTATATTTCTTTGAACAGGCATGAAAATGGATTTGTATGGTGTAAAATTAAAAGCATTATATTACGCTGGGACGTTTCCAATAAATTCGCGAACGGGGTGCAAAGGGGCGGCAAAGTCCGCCACTGAATAATCTTACATTTGTCTACTGGCTTGGTCAGTAATAAGATTAAATAAATATAACATTTATTATATTCTATTAAATTAGAATAAATTCTATCTTAGAGCAATAGATAAATCTGCCATCAATTCATAACAAATGCGATTTAGCAGATACATCCACAGTCTGCTACAGACAATGTCATTACATCAGCACTGGTCTGGGAAGGGTTAGTTATTGTCTTGAACTTAGAAACTGAATCTTTAGTAAAAATTTCTAAAAACTAATCTTACCTAAGACTAGAATATTTTAAAGATAATATTCTAACAATCTAAAATAAAATTCTTACAATTTAACTTTTTTATTTCAACTTGATTCTTGATCTTCAACTTGGGCGTGATCATGTATTAACATGCATTATTATCATTAGAGAAAAATATTCTATCCAATAAGATGCCTTTGAAAAGATGAAAACTATGATCATCTACAAATGGATTTAATGACCATCAATGAAAGTGTAAATGATGATGAGCCTTTGGCAAATATATATTTTACTAAGAAAAATTTTTAAATGTCAAACAATTGGAAAAATAATTAATGTGATCATCCAAATATACCCTCAAGGGGGAAAACATTGTTCTACATTTACCTGGACCAAAAAGTGAAGCCTGAAGCGCAAAAATTGAGTTGATTGTTCGATCTATTTCTTGACAGTAAAATTATAAGCCTATTATTGTTAAGTTGGCCCAATAAACATAAATTTTATAAATGATAATTTTCTGTCAGAAAAACATGAAACAGATGATGTAAATAATATAGTAGGGAACTACTACATCTGCTGAAATTTTGTTAAACATTTATTTATCAAAATCTGAAATTATATAGTTAAAAAAATAATAGTAAAAAATTTATATTATAAATATATTCATTTATAAAAACAGATTGAACTTAAGGGATAGCACATGCACCTTAATGTGTTCCTTTCAATAATGGCGGGTAAATTATCTCTCCCTTTAATTTTTTCATATTCTGAATAATCTGGCTATTAATTATAAGTCTGGATTCTCTTAAAATCTTTTAAATATTTCCTCTCAGCTTCTTGTTAATATCTTTCCATAATCTCCTTCAATTCCTTTTGGTTGCAGTTGTGTTTTTAATAATGTTCTCCATACCTTTTATTGATTTTCTTTTGTAATTTTTTCCTGCTTCTTTTCTTCACATTTCCAGTTCAAGCATTCTCTGTCTCTATTTATAATTTTGCTCCTATTTTCCATCATTCTCAGTATTATTAGATATTTGGAATTACTTTTCATTAATTTTCCTGCCCAAACACCCGATGGGTTAATAAGTATAAATGTTTATGGATCAACCTAAAACAACTTATGGTTATAAAAACGGTAATAATAATAATAATAATAATAATAATAACAATATTTCTTCTAATAATTCTGAACACTTATAAGTGTTTAATTTGAATTAAACATATATTATTAACAATATTATGTTAAGTTAATATAGCTTTTGAAAACAAAATCTTTACATCTGGTGGTCCTCAAACATGTTTTGAGAAACACATTACTAAGTTTTATTCCCAGTGTAAAAATTATATTTAAAACGTTTGTTATTTGTAATACTATAAAAACTAAATATTTTCACAATATTTAGTTCCTTATCTAAGCAATAATAAATTGTAAATCATTGTATGCTATCCTTACACATTACAAATAATTCTCCATTAATTTGCAGATCTTGCTATCTTATCAGATGACACAGCATCAACATCAACAACTTATGACAATTATGAGAACTCCATCAGGGAATCTTCAGAATTGGACTTTGAGCTAGCGCATCCAACTGAGGAGGGGGACGAGGAGAATGTTTTACAAAATGGTGTTTGCAACCAAGTACTGCAAGAAACTTGTACTGCTATTACATTAGATTCATTACCTTCAGTTACAGTAGAAAATTTCTCTCAATCAGAAGCATAGGGTTGAAATAAACATTTGACAATAAGAATGTAAAAGAAAAGGCTTTTCAGGCATTCAGTGGGTATTACTTTAAAAGCCATTTTTTAATAGTCCAAAAAACCTGTAACAAATGCTCTAACTATTTATTCCCTCATCAAGAAACTATTTTAACTAGCTTCAGACAAGACACAAAGCTTCAGTGATCTGAGAGAAGTACGACTAAAATGTAAAAGATTACACGGTAATAATTAATGGTGACAATTCATTGTTTTGTGAATTGTAATTATAGTATAATTTATGTTAAAGTTTTTCGTGTTTGGTGCTTATAATTTTAATACAGTAGAGTCTTGATAGATGGGACTGAGACTCCTTCAAATTACCGAAGTACTCGGATTATACGGAAATACGTCCCTGTGCATTTGAAAAAAATAGGAGTTTTAATAAACCCCAATACTATAGGTAATAAAAATGCACTAAATAAGTTTATAGAACTTTATATGAACATTTCTTAGAAGCCAGACTCATTTCCTTTGCATACTGCATGACTATAAATATTTCTTGGAAGCCTGATGAATAATTTTCTTTCAAATAGATGAAATAGGCTCAAATTTAACAAAAACTTGAAATTACGGGACTCGGAATTTCGAGACTACTGTATATTCACAATTCTACACTTCTTACAATTTTTGTACCCTGCCACCAGTTCGTTGAAAAATTGTTCACATTCACTTATTATGATAAAAAATATATGTATTTAAACAAAAAAATACGACAAAATAAATTAATAGTATGTTTGAACTGAAAAAAATTAAGGTCTTGTCAAACTTATGGCATTTAAGTCAATTTATGAGAAATTTACTGAGACAATTCTATCATACTAAGCTACCTTCATTATCTAGGTTGGCTGCTGGGAAGTGTTGAGATAAGCAGCATCAGTTTTGAAGGCAGCCTTTCTGTATAATATGGTCGATAAATGTATGTGATTTGTTTATTTAATATGATTTCGCTTGGCGTTTTAATAAATTTCATATTATTTTATTGTGTCATGATGTGCTCCTTTTTTTATGTGGAGAATTCCTAGATTATGGTTGACAACAATATAAGTGTAACCTACTTTTATTATATGGTAGACAAACTATGAGTCAGTGTCATATTCAATAGAGTGTATTCTTTGAATCTATGTTGAAAACTGCAACCTGTTGTCAAAGGTAGAATTTATTACAGTCTGTACAGCTTAGTTTGTATATTAACAAAATAACATACCACAGATCCATTTGTTGATGTAAATTATCCTCATCAACAAAAAACATCACATTTCAAGACATTAGAACAATATGAAACTTACAAATATACCAAAACACAAAATAAAAACATAGTAAATGAACAAACCAAATACAAATTACACTTCTTGACAAAGTACTTCTTGACCACTCTATAGAAAACCTACCCTTAAAACCGCTGCCACACATCTCAAAGCTTTTCAGCACCCAATTGAACATTAAAGAAAATTGCTTAATGCAATTGAAAACACCAAGTCTAAGTAACTTTTTCATAACTTCACTTAAATTATAAGATTGAGAAATCATTAATTTGTTAAGTCAATTATATAAGTTTAGCCAATCATCAAGGATAATACAATCTACAAAGATTAATACATAACTAACAAATACCTTCGACTAAATAGAAATGATAAAACTTGAAAGAATAAAGTTTAAGTTAATATTTTTGTAATGGTCAGTAAACATATTTAAAATTGTTATTTTGAAATTTTAAAAAACTCAAGTAAACAAAAATAAGATTTAAAAAATCTAAACTATATTGATACACAATTTTTTACAATTGTGTGTATTTTTTTTCTATCTTTACGGCTCAATTTGAAATTTACTTTCAAACAACTGTTTTAACAAAAACAGTTTATAAAACCTGTTTTGTGTAAATAGACAGATATTGGTAGTCAAGTTTATTAATTATGCTCTTACTAAACATCTTTACTGTTATCAAAATAAATATTAATAAATTTTCAAGATCTGTACTGTACATATTATAAAACTACTAATTACTCAAATGACAAGTATATGCAACTGTTTGTAATTCTCAACTCACTATTTTTAGGAAATAAGAAATTAAACTCTCATTAATTTGTATGCTTGTTATGAATAAATTGTATAATAAAAGAATATTTTTTGTTAAATCTCATTACTTTGAGGAGTTATTAATATCCTATTGTTTTGAATAGTTCAGCATAATGAAGCGATTACATTGGTGAAAGATTATATTTATTTCAAATTTAACCTTTCAAAATATATCTACAAACTTCAATTAAAATGTAATAGATACATAAGAAAAACAATGGAAAATAAAAAAACGAGTAATAAGGCATTTACAAGTTTTAAAAAAATCATTTAAAATTCTTACAAGAATTAAAACAATAGCATTTTGTAATTATTCTTAAAGACAATTTATAATTATCGAAATCTTGTTGCTGTTCATGACGACCTGGCTTCAGTATCGTTACTTTTCATGACGAGTTAATTACTTATTACACTTTTGCTATTACTTGCGACCAGACTTTTTGTTAACTAAAGGTTGTTAAATTAATAACTTACCCTTGGAGGAAACGTTTCCGTCTTACGACTTCTTCAGCCTCCTATTTTTGCCGCTAGGAATGCTGCAGTTGTGCTTCCTCGGTACCCATTTTTTAAAGTTAGAAGTGATGTGATCGAAGAGTATGTGTGATCTGTGCCGTGTTTGTTCATTTAGGATATCTTTTTTTAGTATAAGTTAACAATTTAACAACTTATAGTTAACTGAATGTCTGTTCGGAAGTAATTTCATACTATATATTTCATACTGTTCTAGTGTGTTTAATTTATGGCCTTTGTTGCATGCGTGGAGGATGCTCATGTTATTTTTCATACTTTTGTATTAGCTTTTAGTATCCATGAGGTGATTTTCGAAGGTGGATTCAATAGTAATTTGCAGTGCACTTTTGTGTTCTTTACATCTTTCGGCAAAAGATTTGCCTGTTTGTCCAATATAGAACTTATGCCAGTTGTTGCATTTTAGTTTGTATACTCCTGGGTTATTGTATGTGTTTGTATTGTTATTAATACTGTGTCTGATAGCCGTTAGGCTTTTATTTGTTGTTCTGTAAGCTACATTGTATCCTGCTTTTTTGAATTAGTGTGCTATTTTATTTGTGAGTTTGTTTATTAATGTGAGGGTGATGAATTTGTTTGTGTTCCTGCTGAGTATTTTTCTGTGTAGTTTGTCTATTAAATAATTGTGATATCTATTTTTGTGAGTCCACAACTAACTACACAGAGGAACTACACAATCAAATATTTAGCTCACAAAAATGGATATGACAATTATATAGACAAACTACACAGAAAAATACTCAACAAGAACAGTAACAACAACACAAACACAAACAAATTCATCACCCTCAAATGCATAAACAAACTCAAATAAAATAGCACACCAATTAAAAAAAAAAGCAGGATACAATGTAGCTTACAGAACAACAAATAAAAGTCAAACGGCTATCAGACACAGCATTAATAACAATACCAACACATACAATAACCCAGAAGTATACAAACTAAAATGCAACAACTGCAATAAGTTCTATATTGGACAAACAGGCAGATCTTTCGCCGAAAGATATAAAGAACACAAAAGCGCACTGCTCACTACTATTGAATCCACCTTTGCAAATCACCTCATGGACACTAAACACTCATACAAAAATATGGAAAATAACATGAGCATATATATATATAGATATAGCAATACACATGAAAATGATATCCTAAATGAACAAACACGGAACAGATCACACATACTTTTCAATGACATCATTTCTAACTTTCAAAAAATGGTACCAAGGAAGCACAACTGTAGTTAACAAAATGTCTGGTTGCAAGTAATAGCAAAAGTGTAATAAGTAATTTATAATTGGCTTAATAATATAAGACATTTCATATCTTTATAATATTGACACACCCATTACATTTTCCTCTTTAAATCCTCCACATGCTAGTAGGTGCTCAGACTCAGCACTTTGATTTTCTACAAATGGTGAAAGAACTCTAAGAGTTATTATAAGTTTGGCTTCTTATTGAGAAGCTTGTAAACCTGTCGTCATGTCAATGAAAAGTATACAATTGACTTCTGTTTATAATGTTTATCTCTATATAGTCAGCTAAACATTATTTGACATATATTACAGACTCTATTATACAACAAAAAATATGTCTCTGACTCTTGCAGCATCTCAGTCTAGTTGGGGAGCTATACTGCATAAGTGTGAATACGAGTTTTTTTACATTGCTATTTGCTTTGTTTTTTTTACAATTGTTGTAAAATGGACCAACAGCAAAGTAAATGAATAAACAACAATATGTTTATCTCTCATAATCTGTGAGTGATTTGAGGAAGTGTCAAATTTTGATGATGAACAAATTTTATTCCAAGACAAAATTTTTAACATAGAATGTAAGTGATAGTGACAGTGAATTGACCAGTTATAGATATTCTAATGTTAGTAACTCCATGCTAATTTCCATTCATGTCCATGTCCCAAACAAGAACATGTTAACAATGACCTCACATCCCAGCAATAAAAATGGTCCAAATAAAAACTTTAGGCCAATACCATATGTCTGTTTTACTAACCTGCAAGTAAAAGAAATAAATTCATGTAACTAAAAACTTTTAGTCTGGATGAAGGAAAGAGCCAAATATTATTTTATTCACTAGTTTATATTTAAAAAATGTGTATTTAATACAATACGCTTTATATTTATGGTACCTATATATTACGATTTTAAAAAACTGTTCTACATAACAGACAAATAATCATGTAGTTTTATACATAGTTCTGTTTTTTCAGACAGACTCGTCTAGCTTCAAATTTTTATTTAATCAAATAGGTCACAAAAATTTTAGTTGTACTATTCAATTGTGGTTTTTGCATGGTCATTGATTATTATTTTGTTATACAGTAGAGCTCCAAATATCCGAATCCCTGATTATCCAAATTGCTTTCATATAATCAGAAAAAAAAATTAAGACTGAAACGTAATGTAATTTCTAAAACAATGATTCTGTCTACGTGTGCTATTGATTTTTTCTCCCCAAAGCTCAAACAAGCAGATATTGGATGTGGAGTTACTGTTTCAGCGCAGTTCTGTATAGCTGGCTGTCATCCGTCGCCAAGTGGCAAGCCCTGGTACTCTTTTGCATAAATTCGTTGTTTACCATGGCTTCTGGAAGAAAACGAGTTATCTTGAAAGCTAATCATAGAACAATCACATAACGAAAATACAGGTGAACCGTTGGCTGAGATGTACGATGCTGAAACATCAACAATTTCAGAAATTGAAAGGAGCAAACCTACACTTTTAAACTTCATGTCAACTCTGCATGTCTTTTAAAATGAAGATGAAAGTTCTTCAACAAAATCAATGAAGGCAGAAAATAACAAAGGTTAGAAGATACCGTTTTCAAGTGGTTTTTGCAACAAGGTTCTGTGAAAACCCTAATTCCAGGTCTGATTTTTATATAAAAAGCTAAAATCATAGCTCAGAAGCTTAGATGAAAAATATAGTATTTTTTCCTATTTACAATATACATACACTAATTAATTAAAATTGACCTTTTTTTGAAAAAAATCCAGTACCTGAATCATTGTTTGCATGATTCTGGCGCGGTCCAAATTGATTCGGAAAATAGATAATTAATTATTTGATAAACATTAACTTCTTTGATATTTGATCTCTTTAAATTTTACCTTTAAAAAAAATAAACATTTTTTGATGAAGTAAAAAAAATTACATAAACAGTTTATATATAGGAATAGTATACATAGGTAAATAATGTGCTATAGTCTTGATTAAGCCCTGCCTGGATATGCCATATCTACCAAGGCAAATATTACTATAGTTAGGATGTAGTACAATAACCCTCGAGCATAAATTCAAGGATCTGGGGAAATAATAAGCAAAACATAAGTATCAAGCATTTATTTAATGAGGAACTTTAATTGGAAAGAAAAAAATCAGTCAAAAATGAGAATGGTATATTTTAGCACAGATTTAGAATGGCAACTTCTCCATTTGGATGATTTCTTCAATCCATTTCAAGTTCTTCAATCAACAGCAAACACTGGTTATGACCAACTAAAACAAAAACACCCTAATTAATATTAATATTTATAATAAACTTTTCAAAGAATGTGGATACACCACATCCGTAAATATCTTATTTTATTTTATAAAAAAAAATGTAACAGACAAATAAAAGATTATTTATTCTTTCTATAATACATGAATGTAAAAATTCTTTACATATTGCTTTTTGTGAAAGATACTCATTTTGTTTAAAATTAATGGACATTTTAGAATATACAGTTTATGTATCCACAATTACTAAATTTTTACTCTATATTACTTTAAAAAATAATAAAATGTCTTTAAAATTAAAAACTTAAGGTTGTTTAATAAGAGCAACTTATTTTTTTATTGTTCAATTGATAATAATGTATTATAAAACCTGAGTGGATAAAAAATAAGATATTTTACCTACTTGCAATTTATATCTTTCTAATATCACAGAACACTTTATTATTAAAACGCCTGTCATGGTGGTGCATCAAGAACGTAAATCCTCCTGCTAAGCTGTTGCTGTGGAAACAGGAATTCTCGTGTTACATGGTTAAGTTCTTCAAGTGCTAGCTGAGCATGTAATCTTGTTACATCATCTTTGTCTGTGTAATAGATGAACTTCAATGAGCTGTATAATTCCTTTAATATGTCCTGTAACACCTGAACATTAAAGGTTCAATTTAGTTATATGACATTAAGAGCAAACAGTTGATGAATTAAACAATTAGTATGCAAGAAACACACCAAAGTCCTACTAATACAAAGCAAGTCTATACTGAATTAGATAATATTACAAAAAAAATGGTTATTTGAGGCTAAACTTTTGATATTCCAAAGTTCAATATAAAAAACACAGATGGTTCTGATAAAATGTGTTCAAATACTACTCTTATATTATTTTGGTATTGATTTTTTTTAGGTAACACTGGTTATCATTAAAAAATTTTAAAAAATAAGTTGTTTCTTTGTCTAAAATAGTGAATTCTTTATATAATTTTATATAACAAATTATTAGTAGGAAAAAATAATAACTACTGAATGGTAAATGTATTAGAGCTAAGATCTTAGCTTAGAAGCTTACAAAAAAATATAGTTTTTCCCATTTGGAACAGTAATTAATTTTGTTGACTCTTTTAAAAATATTCTAATCTGAAATTCTGTTTTTCCGAATGGGGTTCAGTATCAATTGTTTCTGATAATTGGAGTTTTACTGTACCTTGAGAAAAAATGAAAGACTACCACAGAAACAATAAAAATGACAGATTCTATAGTTAAGCATAAATGATTTTGTTTAACAACCAACAAAATTATTTGATTATTCTTTCTATTAATTTATAAACAAAAAGTAATTTATTTGCACTGAATTTTGTAGGTTATTTATTTCTGTAAACCTATAAAATACATACTGGGCATCTTTCTTAACACTATAAAACCTAGCCCTTAATAGGTGCCCGTCTATTGCTACTTGGGCATTTTAAGTAAAATATTTTAAAAAATCCAGACCTATAAATAATATATCATACATACAGCATATTACATATTTTTTTTAAGAGAATGAAAGAAATTTTTAAGAAATATACATACAGATGTAGATGATGGTCCCTTGAAAAGTGTACAAAAAGTAAAAAAATGGAATAGCTACACTGTATAGGTGGGAGAAACGTTAAATAAATACTTTCAAACAATGAAATTTTCATTTAGTACATCAATAAAGGTTTATGTCAATTGAATTTAGGCCTGGATAAGTTTCATTGTCAAAGTCTAAAAACAACATCTCATATAGAATTACTTCCTAAAGAGTGTTTAGCCATCAATAAAAATAAAAACTGTCTGTTAGCTCTCAGTTACAATACTTCTCAATTCGAATTGATCTTAAAAGACACTCTGACTGGCACAAAGTAAGACATGTAAAGTTAATAACCAATATGAGGAACGATAAATATGGCTGGTAAACAAAAATTTGTCTTATAATTGTATGACATATGAAAAATATAACTTAATTATCTTCTAATATCACAGAATATAAATGCCAAATAATTTTTATCAATATTAATTGATTTTGTCTGTAGTATTAAATTAAACATTTTAGTACAAAGTTATTTATTATTCCATGGTAAATAGCATGGATGCTGAATTGCTGGCAATTAACGCTGCATTGGTGAGCTGTCAATCTATCTGCGAATCGGATATTTGTATTCTTACTGATTCAAAATCAGCCCTCCAAGTTCTGGCATTGCCACGCACTACGTCATACTCCTTTAGAGTTGCTGAATTGAGGAGGTTAATTGTGATGTTGTAAGATAAGGGTAAAAAGGTAGTCTTCCAGTGGGTCCCTGCCCATAGCGGGTTGAGAGGAAATGAAGAAGCTGATGAGGTAGCAAAATTGGCCTCAGCAATGCAACCTGCTGACCGAGAGATATACTCCCTCTTATATTGTCAAAAGTCTGCAGAGCGATTTTTCAGGAGAAAGTGGATTGAAGAATGGTCAAGATGTTCTGTCGGTTGATCCCTATTTAACCTCCAGAATGAACCGGCAAAAAAAGACATTTATAGCGGAATCAAAAGAAGTCTATGTACTTTCGCGGCCAGAGCTCGGACTGGACACATTTTAACCCAGGCCTATCTTTACCGGTTCAATTTAGCAGAATCACCAGAATGCGCCCTATACCAAAGTGGAGAAGACCTGGAGCAGATCCTCATTAAGTGCTGTTATCCAAATCTGGCCAGGGACCTTTTAAGGGTAGAGGGATTGGACATTAATACCATTCTAACAAACAAAAATCATTGGAACTCTGCGATGACAGTTTATCATGGACATCGGGCCATCGGCTACAACTGAAGCTGGACGCCTGCTGGAAGAAGTAAGTTCCATGGTAAATTACAAGAGGTAATAACAGGAAATATTTCAATGCTCAAAAAAACTATGATTTAAACTTAAGCTTTTTATTATACATCATATGTTAAATTAAAGGATATTTAGCCCGAAACAGTTTTATGCTTCTCTAATTACACAGATTTTTGAGGTGTGGGAAGTTTAAAAAATCAATTACAGTGACACTTAACTAGTGTTACAAGATTTTTAACAATATGCAAAAAAATTTACAGAATATTTTGAGATCTTAGGGACCCAAAGTAGAGAATTTGTGGTAAAAAGAAAACATACTTCATAACAAATCATTTATCATATTGTACTAAAATGTATTATTTCATATTATATCACTGAAACACTCTAACATCATATCTATGATTGCATAAATTGTACACTATGCTCTATATCACACCTTACCTCCAACTCAGAAATCCATGTAAATGAAGATTCTAGTCCATATATTATGTCCTCAAGTAAAAAAAGAGTTTAGTTCCCACATAGTGTCTTATATACCAAAAAACAACACAGTTTAGTTGCAAACTGACTTTAGTACATGTTGCCATGTACATATATTAGGAGAATTAAGAGATTTTAACTTTTAGTTTTGAGATGGTTTAAAAGTTTGAGATGGTTAAATAACAATGTATATAATTCTGGAATAGTTTTGATCCTTGTTATAAAAATATTAACAAAATAATACATTTGTTAAATTGCAAAATCAGGTCTCTCTAATTAGAAACAGTAATCATAATTATGTATAAAAATCTGAAGTTGAGTATGGTTAGTGCTCATACGAAACAAAAAGTCTGCACAGATTAAAAATCTATCAGTTGACAGAAAAGGCATAATTTTGTAGCCATATTATCACAGTGGCAAAACATGGTACCTGACTTTAGTCTTGAATTAAATAACTATAAAAGCAACAAAATCATGTGGAATCTTCTAAAAAGTATCTCAATAATTACTTCCAAAATAAAAATATTTATTATATTAAATTATATAATCATATTATATAATAACAATAATAACATATCATAAAAATATTATAATTAAATGTCTATTTCAAGGAAATCAATATTTAAAAAGTTAGAAATAGGATCATTCATACGGAATTTTTACACATCGAAGTCTAATTAATATTGTTTACTACTAGCAAGTTCTTAAAGAATATTTAAAAAAATGTTTAAGTGTAAAACATTGGAACCCTAAACAGTCCTCTTTGAACAACACACACAATGCAGAACCTAGGCTAGGAGACATTGCTACTACACCAACTAAGAGTCTTGAACTTTTCTTGAAAATCAAAACTAAGATGAATAATACAACATAATAATTATTTGAGTATTTCATTAATTTACTGTTTCAGTTGACATTTAAAATCATGGTCATTATTAAGAATTTTTTTCCAGGCGAAAAACCTATTGAGGTTATCATCGTCTAACTGTAAAATATGAATAATGTATTTAAAATTTGTTTTATATTTGTTGGAAATTTTGTAAATATTAATTTCTATAATAAGGTGAATTTGGCATTTATTTTACAATCATAAAGTTTAAAATTTCTAGTAAATTTTGAAATAGATAATTCCTAGAAAACTAATTAAATATATGAGAACAATTTATAGACGTAAAAACACAAACTAAATTATTTGTCAGCAAGCTTGTTTGCTATTATAGACCCTACACTCAAAGTGTTAGATTAATGTTTTTGAATACTTACGAACAATGCATCTTTTGCTAATCCTTTCAATAGCATACGAATTACCATAACTGCAGCTCGTCTTGGTTCTAAAGCTTTGTCTGTTTTTACAATACAACATATGCATTGGAAAATCTGTGAAAAAAATATAAACATAAACTTGCCTAAAGTAGCAATTACTTAGCTGGACAAGGGAGTGGGAAAACTATATTTGCATTTTCTATGAGGTTTTAATTCCTCAGAAATAAACAATATAAATAAAAATTTTATACTATATTAAAATGTATTGTGTTAAAACATTTAACATTAAGTGCACAATCATTTTTATTAAATTTATTTCATTAATATTTATTAAAAATTAAATGAAATTTCTTATCTGATTTTATTTTAAATTATTTATTTAAAATGCTATACTTCCCTCCTACACAATAGTGGGTATTTCAATATTCATATTTTAACACAAATTATTTGAGAAACAATTTGTTTAAATAACCAAATTCTTTAACACTAGTTGTAACTTGTCACACTATGCTATGGCACATTGTGGTTGCATGAATGAGAAATGAGGAACAAAGTAAATGTTTCATAGTAGTTTAATTTTGCATACTTCAGAGCCCAAGGCAATACAGAGCTAAGAGTATGGGATTTTTCGATCAAATCGTTGCCAAAATTAATCTGATAAGAAATGTTGTCTCAGTACCTCCTTGTGCACCCAAGAAAAAGTTCCTCCCAACTCATTAATTCCCTTGAGTTTTAAATGGGTTATAACTGAGTTGTAAACCGGTGTCATAACTTTGTTCAGGCTGCAAATCAAATGAAGCTGTCATAGCACAGGTGGGTACTGAAATTCCTAAATAATCTCTATTTACGATTCAGCAAATGACGGAGTTCAATCACCACAGGATTATACAAAAGGAACTAGATTAAGGTGAATATTTAATTCATATTGTATAATAATCTGAATGGGATACATTTGGTTAAGTTTTTTTTGTTTGTTAATAAACAATGCAATTGGGAACAGGTAATGTTTCACATGTTACTACAGTTGTCGTTAGCTAATGTGGCAAGTGTTGCCAACGCTTCCGGCAGATGGCGGTTGGTGGTACACAAGTGACTAAGAGTACATGAGTGACTAAAATAGATAAAAACAATCTTTCAATTGGGTTGTATGCCGTGTCAAAATTTTTCCTCAATTAAAATAGAACTTTCTGACGTTTGAAGGGTACATGAACCAACAACATTTTTATTCAAGATATTAATAACCTACTGCAGATTAAATAATTCACAATCCGAGCAATCCACCAGGTACAAATTAATTCCTTGTGTCAATTGAGTTGTATTTTGCTATAAAAATATTCTCACTTCTAACTCACTAAATATAAAATATATTTTATACAGATGCTTTTTTTTATTAATTATTTTGTACATTTGTTATTTGTTGATTGATTATTATTAGGTATCATAATTAATAAACAAAATTTAAAGTTGTTTGTTGTTTGAAGTTTTGCTGATGAAGCTTCTAGGCTCCCACTATCATTTTTCACTTCAGAAGTAAGCAAAAAACACTAGTTATGGAAAATATTTGTATATATTTTAACTAAGTAGTTTTTAAATTAATTTCAATAAAAACTGAAGATTTTCAATTTTTACACTGTACGACATACAACAAACATTAGCAACAGACTGACAGAGCAAAAACTATACTGAACTAGAAAGGCCTCTTAAAATTTAATATCACGTCTGTCATGTCTAGAACATAAAACATAGCTTACAAAAGAAGATAACTTACGAGCTACAAATATCTATCTTTATCTGTGGTACAAGTTTTGAGAAATAATTAAATATCCCTTAAAGCATAGACATCTAGTCTTGTACATGATATGTCGAAAAATAAACTCAACAATAACTGTGTTGATAAACTCAAAGTTAATGAGAGCTTGAAGTCAATAAACAAGAAAGAGAAACTATCTCTGTATACTTTTCACAACTAATGTGTCATTACAAATAAATTTAACTATATGGCACAGCTTGCAGAACTTATAATTTAATAGTTCAATGATAACGTTCAAGTTTTGCTGATCATCTTGGACAATAATATCTACCAAATTATCTATTTCCACTGGTTGTGATCCTCTGTTTTCCCTACAGAGATTAAGAATGATTCAAATGAGATGTTTTTAATATGATGTGTTTGTCTATAAGCAAACAAGTTATACTTCAGCATCTTTCTTGTTTTCTGAGGTTATATAGACCTCTAGGTTATCTTCTTAAGCCTTGTAATTTGTCTAAAAAATGTTAGAGCTTTACAAAGGAAAATTGGGTATAGTGTTAATATTGATAAGAACTGGCTGATATTCAGCTCTCAAATGACAACCTTTTCAGTTCTGTTAACTGTCCATGATAACTGGAGCATTTGTTTCTAACACCTTTTTTTTCAGGTGAACTTATAGGTCTTATTTTGGTACAATACAAAGAAACTATTAATACATATACTAATTTTATATTCTTAGAATGTATAAGTTTTAATTTTACGTTAATTTAAATTTAAGTAAGTTAAATGATAATATCCAATTTTATTTGTAGGTATTAAAACTTTCTATAAATATAAATGTTAAAATGCTGCTTTTAGCTTTGAAAAAAAGATTTATTTGTTGTTTTATAAACCTATATTGCGAACCATGTAACCAAGCACCTGGCCTTGAGAGGTCACAGTAGGCCAGACGGGAGGTAGAGGATTAGTATGAATACTTTCCTACAAATATGATAAGAACTGTCAACTGCATGACACGGTCGAAATTAGATAAATTCTATGACAAATTAGCTTCAGTATGAAATAACAACCAATATTAAAACGTGTAGACATATCAGATGCAGAAACTATTGATGTATCCATTCTGAATATGGAATATATTTTAAGAAGTGGTAGTACACAAGAAATCTCATGCGATCTTTCAGGCTCAAGTGCATGGCTATGTGGTTTGCACTATACTTTAATTTAATAAATTTTTATTAAACCAATGAACTCAGGTTCTATGTATTAACAAACTATAGATGTGTCAAAAATAATATAAATAGAAATATTCTATAATAATAACTTACTTCAGCTGTAATTGCTCCTATCCTATAACCTAATAACTGGCAAACATCTCCTAAGTTCGCAAGACTAGAAGCTCTCACCAATGGATCTTCGTCTCTGGTTCCAGCAAGGAATGCATTCAACAACTCAGTTTTGTATGTAGGTACTAACTCTCCTAGTGATTAGTGAAAGTATTATAAGATTTGGTTTATTTTTTAATTAAATACAGATCAATATTATCATATTTATTATAAATAATATCAATGTAAAGAATTTGTTTTATAAAATAATTTTAGTTTTTACTTTTTAGATTTAATTATGAACTTTAAAACTGGCAATTTATTTTTACTTAGGTACTGAAAACTGTATTCTTTGAACCTATGTAGATTCTACAAGCTAACACAATTACAACACATGTATACTTAAACATTAAATAGTTTTATTGCACACTGTTAAAATAAATATTGTCAAGTTAAGGCCATTGAAAGGAAAAAGAAAAAACTGAGAAAGATTTACATGTCAAATAATATTTTAAATTGTATTTAAATCCTATTTATTTTAAATTCTTTGTAATTTTACTGCATTTTAACATTGCTATGATTCTTGAATATTAACACAGATTTGGGCAAGTCAAGGAACTACACTGGAACTTTTTTTGAGAAAAGGCCTTTGAGAAGACATTACAGGTTAACAATAGAATGAATCTAACTAAAACTGGTTTTAAAATCTCAATAAAAAAATCAAACATACAAATTGTAACAGAGAACAAAATAATTGAGTTGTGGTGTTGACATCATGATAATCCCTCAAATATCTGCGTGTTTCAACTCAATCAGTCACGCCTAATGCACTAACAAGTAAATATATCAAACTGTATTCTACCAGAAATGAATTTCTGTAGAATAGAGGACTTATATTCCCTATAAATTGATAAACCTATATCAGGGAGGCAAATAGGAGGAATAAGACGTCTCTTTCACGTCAAAAGTATTACTTGTAATAAAATTTGAAATTTACAGAAATTCATTTCTGATAGAATCTATCTCCTGAAGGGTAACAAAGTGACATGATTTTTTCAAATACTTTAATTCATGGTTAATAAATTAAAGGAAGTCTTTTTCTGTTGTTGAAATATATTTGCAAAACATAATTGTTGTTATTAAGTTGACAATATTAATTTAAGGATAAACCGTGCAAAACAATAAATTTCATGATTTGTTAGTAGCCAAATTCAAATTTCTAAATTAAAAAAAAAATTTAAAGGATTTGTTATTTTATGTTAATCTATACAGACGATAATAACTGTAGCAATTTCTAATCAT
The DNA here is from genome assembly GCA_036971475.1 of Prosapia bicincta. Classification (NCBI taxonomy): domain Eukaryota; kingdom Metazoa; phylum Arthropoda; class Insecta; order Hemiptera; family Cercopidae; genus Prosapia; species Prosapia bicincta. Next base: position 42,538,263 of record JBAIZL010000001.1, read on the forward strand.
AAACTGCGTTACGTGTGTAGTTTTAACAAATGCTTTAAATATGTGCAACCGAGATAAAATCACTCTAATAGATATCCAATTTAAGTAATTTATCACACAAACCTAATGTACGAACAATTCTGACTAAAGCTTCACCCACTTTCAACCGTACATCTGACTGTGATCTGTTTGTGCATGCGTATTCATCAATAAGTGTCATCATTATAGTATCAGGAAACTCAGCAGCCAATGCAGACAAACCTTCAATTGCAGTTAAATACAAAAACGAATCCTCATGTTTCAAATTTTCCTGCAGTAAAGTAAAATAGTACTAATTAATATTTGTAAAAGTTGTTACATTATAAAATTAATAATAATAATATTGTAATGAACATTTAATATTTTAGCAAATGACAAGCCAGTTGAATATAGAGTCAAAAGTTTATTTATTTAATGCAACGTTTCGGCAACTGATTTGTTGCCCTTTATCAAGCCTGAATACAACAAGCATAAATATACAAGAAAGCTCACAACAAATTTTTTAAATTTTAAACAATTTTCAATGAAATTTTAGTCAAAAAACTTAATAAAATAAACCCACCTACATGGTGAGAGTTTAAAATATAAATCTAAAATATAATTTAAAACAGCAACAAAACTGAGAGAACAACATATAAACACATAAAAACACCCAAACATGAAGCAACAAAAGAGGAGAACATACAACCAACATTAACTAATTCTTGGATGCTTTTAATTTATTTGTTTTCTAGGCTTGATAAGGACAACAAATCAGTCGCCGAAACGTCACATTAAATAAATACATTTTTGACTCGATACTCAACCGGCTTGTCATTTGTTCAATGTTTATCTCGAGTGCTCAAATAAACATTAATTTAATATTTTAAATAATCTTGTATAATTTGTTGTTCATCGCCTTCTTTTAAGACTCAATAAATATTTTATAATCATAAAGTATAATAAGATTTCCTGTGAATAAGCTAAACAAAGAGAAAACAATAAAAATGCATATAAAGTTATAACAGAATATGTTAGGAAAAATAAAGAGGTATTGATCACTAGCCCTCCTACTCATCTTAATTTGTGATCAATGGGAACAGCTATGTAAATGAAGAAATGATATATTTTCTAAATTGAAATTAGTATATGCTGCTTGAATTTCCCTCTTCAACCTCATCATTGTATTCCTCTTTAATAAATATATGTATATATAACTGAATAAATTTCAATTTCAAATGTGAATATTAAATGGAGATATAAACAAATATATGCAGTACAATTATTAGTTAGAAGCATATTTAGGGAGTTTAAAAAAAATAAGAAATAACGAGTTAAAGTCAAGTCCCAAAATATGCAAGAGATAGAAGTTAGTTTTCAGGTTTAAAGGTTGGTATTTTGGTTATTTAGGAACACTGAAATTATGGTAATGTGATAAATTACATTGAAAATATGAAAGAAGAAATAAATATATAAAAACAATGGTGCCATAGCAAATCAGATAAGATTTTCTGGATAAAATATTATATTGGAAAATTACATAAAAATAAAAACAGTTTATAGTGTTTGCGATTTATAACATACATTTAATAATAATAGCTAATGAAATACAATAGCACTGAAATAGAGTAGAATTATTAATAAATTCAATAAATAATTACTAAACATAGATAAAATTTATTAACATTAAAATTAAAAATTAGGGACTAATAGAAATAATTCATAATTTCTGTCCTATTTTTACTTACTCCAAAAGTAATTTTACTACTTTAACAAATATGAAATTCAGCAATAATGAGGAAGAAATTTTAAAAGATAGTCTAAAAAAATGAGACAAGTATCTTTTAAAAATTAATTGAAATTATAACAAAAATTAATATATCCTATAGTAACAATTAAAAATCATATACAGTATACAACTAAATAATATAAAATTTATCAATGGTTAAGGCTGATAAAAGTAAAGCAGGGGATGTAAAATAAACCAGAATTGAAATAGAAATGAAAAATTTTTTTCTAAAAATAATTATAAAGAACTAAAAAAGGAAGTGAAGTACAATACTTGTACATCAATGATGATCAAGAAGTTTGTATATTTTATTTGTTTGGAGACAGAAACCCCATGTTTTGAAAGTTTTTGTTTATACAAATTATTTTGGCATCATTCTCTTGTTTTTTCTGACCTAATACCCCTGTAGAAAACTGTCACAAAATATTACTTTTGACACTTGACAAAATAGCCACGATGTTTAGTTTTGTGTTTAGAATTTTCTTTTACAACCTGTGTACATCATGAAATTATGGTACCACAAAAACATATGACAGCCTGTCTACCTATCTGTGGAAATAATAAAATGACAGAATTCATATGAATGTGTTCATCAACATCTTAATTTAGCATACTTAATCGTAACTTGAAGAATAACGGGATTTTTAAAATGTATTTATTTGTTTTTATTAAAATTCTTGGTTTTAAATAGAAAAGTAAATTATACATCAGATAAAAAATTCACATAGCTGTAAAAAAGATATTGCTCCATTTCTTTACTTGGGAGAAATATGTTTTACCAAGTCCAAATCGTTGAACAATTTTTTTTAAGTCAATTTTATTTACCAACAATATAAAAAACAAATGATATTTAACTTCAATATTTTTCCTTTTCATAAATGTTACTAAACAATGTATTAACTACACATTTTTGAGCTGGGGTAAAGTTTAGTCATGCTGTTATTTTTAGTTTTTGTAACCTTGGAGAGTTCTTGTAACCATCGCCGTAAGCCGTGTTAAGCATGGCAAATGTTTCTGTTGCAGATTTTCCTAGTTTTACACAAAATTTCAGAGCAATTCGTTGCTCCTTCAGGCTGTCCATTTTACAATCCGACAAATGAAAAAAACACTCTTTACTAAACTGCATGTAACTCATCAACAAATGAAGATACCTGAGACTGAAATACCGCGTTTTAATCAGCTGATTTATACAAACCTAGCGACACCAAGCGGATTCTCCTGAAACTAACTTCAGCCATGAAATTCAAACAGTCTGCGTATTTTTTGAACAGACCTCGTACTCTGAGATAGTAGTGCACAATAAATTAAGGTGTTCATAATATTTTCTTCATGACAACTGTTGAAATATGAATACATTTGTTTTATTTTTTACCGGAACCTTGGACCAACTGGCCAAACCCCTAACCAACCAGGACCCAGTCCAGTTAGAGAGGCTCTACTGCTTAATCTTTCTAAGTGATCAAGATAAAAATTATTAAAAGCCTCCATCACAGTCGTAACTGAATGGAGTTATTTCATTATCTTATTTAAGCAGTTAATATAATTATTTCTTCATGTTATATTACTAATATTTGTTTATTGAATGTATTTTAGTACTTTTTATAGTGAATTTATAAAATGTAGTGTAAAGTACATATGTGTTAAAAAAAAAATCATTCTTAACAAATGTTAAAATTAAAGCCTATTTTTAAAAACAACGATCGTTAAGATAACTTTTATTTTTAGGGTTCGAGGATTAAAATGTTTTAGAGGTTAAAAATGTTATCATGTAACCTATTTTTAATTAAAATAATAATGTTAAAAAGCTCAATTTAATAGTAAAATATAAATATTTACCTGGAAAATACAAAGAATTGTCTCTTTTTTAGCAATAGTTTGTTTATCCTTAGCTCGAATCAGTTTTGTTAGCTTCAACATTGCATGTCCTCTGACGGGCAGCAGTGGATCGCAAGAATCAATTAGGGCTTCTTCACAGTTATCAGTTTCTTTATTCAATTTGTCTTTTTCATTTGTACTTTCGGTATTGGTTTTACTTTTTACAGTACCTTGGGTAACAATCATGGTGCAAGCTTCTTCTGCCAGTATTTTGAGTTCAATATTTTGTGCCTTATCACAGATAGCAGTTAAAGGAGTAATAAGATCTTGAAATTGTGCCCAATCAGGGTTTTTAGAGTGCATTGTGTCTTTTAATACAACAGTTAGAACCATTAAAGATAAACAAATTATTTCCAACTGTTGATTGCAGGAACTTATATTTATTTCAATAAAAGATTTTATAAATGATACAATATGTTTTGGATTTTTTGTTATTGCTTGTTGTACTTTAGTATTTTCTGACAAATCTGCCAAGAGTTTAATAGTAACTACATATTTTTCAATATATTTCTTTTGTTCTTTATCTGTTGATAATTTAAGAAGTAAAATAAACAAAGAGTTACCTATTTTACCGTTATCATCTCTTTGATCTAAAAGAATCATTAAAGTATTGCCATACTCTTCAAGTGAGTGTTCTCTTATCTTATTTACAGTTTTTAAACCCCCCTCATCACCAAACTCAAACTCCAAACCATCAGGAATTTTTTTAATATCTATATACTCCTCATCAAATAATAATGAGTTAAACACTTTATTCAAATTATCTTCATTAATTTTTGATAAAACACACCATAACAGGTCTTCAACAAACTTTCTTAAATGCGAAACACTTTGATATATTTTACAATACATGTGAAATAAGATCTTGACATGTGGTATAAGTAACTCAACAGATAAACACCATACATCACTGGCAGGGATAGCAAAATATTTGTGGAGTCTGTGAATACAAGTAGTGATATCCAGCTCAGAAACTTGAAACTGATAGAGAGGTTTAGTGATTACTTGCAATATGTGTTGTTCCAAAATCGTCGGTCTCAGTGTCCGACAACATTCTAGAGCAATCCGAATTATGTCTGCCTCTTTAGAGTCTATCATTTCCAAGATCTGAAAACAAAAATTGAAGGAGAATAATTTTATACAAAAATGATTAAAATTCAGTAAATTGATCATTTACAATGAGGTTTTTAGCAATTGATGTAACTTTTTCAAACATCTCAGATAATTGTCAAACCCACTCAATTCAGTAACTAATCATCACGGTAGTTTACCATTTTAAAATATAACAAAAAAGGACTTACATCAATATAAATTACATCATTATATTTTGCTTTAATGCGTGTAAATTATAAGAAATTTCATTACAATTTCTCATTTTAATCTACAGTATTTTCCTTACACTAACAGTTAAAAGTAAATAAGCAATAATTTTGAAATAAAGATGAAACATCTTTTAATCATCACCCAATTATTAAAACATATATACTCCATATAATTTTCTACTACTAATTTTCATTAGTAGTCATGGGCTTATAATCCCCTTGAACTTTATTATTTTCTTCAATAACATTCCATGGGCTTTACCTGTGGACATATAACTCTATAGTAATTTTCTTCAGTTAACTGTTTACAATGTGGTGTAGTTATAAGCTTGGCCACTGCTGCAACCTGAAAACTGTGTGTTGGTGCAGATGTATTGCTTGCATCTGTTATTGCACGTATTGTTGCTAGTACACCACCTGGTTCGATCAATCTTGTGTTTAAAAGCTGGCTAACTCCACGTTTAAGCCATGTAGGACTTTTCTGGAATGCATAAAATTAAATCAAATTATCTAGAATAGGAAACATTCTTCAAACTAAGTTTTAAATGTTCTTAAAATAGTGAGTGACAAAATTAATACAGCTGAATTGGGAACAGGTAAAGTTTTACATATGACTGCAATTGCCATTATCTAGTATTGCAAGAGGTACCCTTGTTTACAGCAGATGCTAAGGTTACTGGTACACAACTGACAGTTACAAACACTTTTTTCTTGCTGTCACGGGTATGGTACTGACATAAAAATATATAGAAATCAACTTTGAAGCAGGTTGTATGGTGTATCAAAATTTGAGCTCAACTATTACCAATTTAAGCTTCGATTGAGTTTTTAAAGCATACACAAGCCAACTTAACATTTTTATACATAAAGAAGCTAATAGATATAAGTATGGCTAGTGTTCCCTTCGATTGTGACATATGGCATGGCTACTGATTCACAGCTGGTCACAAATAAAAGCTGCTTTCTCAAGCTGCTTGGGTATGTTGGTGATGCAAAAAATACATGAAAACAATCTTCAAAGCGAGTTGTATGATGTGTCAAAATTTGACCTCAATTGCTGAAGACTTTTTAGAGTTTCTGAAGCGTACACAAACCAACTTAACATTTTTATACATAAAGAGGATAAAATAGATATAGATAACTATGACGAGTGTTCCCTTTACTTGCGGCATATAGCATAGTTACTGGTTCACAGCTGGCTATAAACAAAAACTGTTTTTATGACGTCGGGGGTATGTTACTGACGCAAAATATACATAAAAACAATCTTCGAAGCGGGTTGTATGATGTGTCAAAATTTGACCTCAACCACTGAAGATCTTTTTCAGTTTCTGAAGTGTACATAAACCAAAATAACATTTTTTTTATCTGAGAATGCATAACTTTCTGAGCATGATAACTATATTAGCATAATGTCTATCGAGGTTTAGGTGTGTTAAAAGTTGTTCTATGTGTATCTCTTATCTACAGTTTATTTAAGATGGCAATCATTGTCTTCTTTGCATCTTCAGTGCACCTTTGTTATTTAATGTGGAATAAAAATTATCTTAAAAAATATAGAGAACTTGTAGATCTATTACGTTTGCTATTTACATATAGCAGTGAAGAAGTTTATAAATTCAATTAAATGGCTTCTCAATTACCCAAGAAAATGACTCAGTTTACTAATGGTATTTATGCCACTGCCATAACTTTAGGGTTAGCCCTACACGCATATCCAGCGACTTGCTTTGGGGGGGGGGGGCGATTGATGCATTCTATATATATATATATATATATATATATATATATATATATATATATATATATATATATATAATGTGTGTGTATGCGCGCACGCGTGCTTGTATGTAAAAACATAGAACAGAAAAAGTTCTTTCTACGCTTGCGTTAGAAATCGGTAACGTGATTAAGATTCGTAGCAAATTAAACTTTTTAATAAATAATTATTCCAGTTTCGATAACACTTATGGCTAGAGAATATTATTAATTTTATAATAAGCTATTATTATGAAAATTGTTTATTAATTAATATAAGTAGTTATTCTTCCAACACGAACAATTCCGGAGTCAACTGCAAATATTACGCTTGCAAAATTACGTATTGAAAATCATATGTTCGAGACTAAGCTTCACTAGCGCTATCTGTTGGTAAAACTTTTAGACGTTTACGAGGGTATGCCGAGGAAACGCGTCACATTTTCAACTTAAAAATTAAAATTTTATTTTTTATTTACAATAAAAGACGAATTAACTTAGGTAAATTAAGTTAAAATTCGAGCGTATTTATAAACATAGACTAGTATTTGACAAGTGATTCTATTTTTGTAATTATTCAGAGCATTGCAATGTTACAAAATTATTATATTTATTACAGTTAGGATTTTATATTTGAGAATATATAATAACTTAATTGTCGAAAAAAGTCCTAATTTAATAATATATTGTCGATTTTTAACCCAAAGTTCTTGAGGGTTGGGAGGGCGATCGCCCCATCGCCCTCCCCCTTTTGCGCCTGGCCCTAAAATATTTAGCACACAAGTTTAATGGGCAGTCAATGCAAAGTAATGATCAATATTTAATAAATTTCTAATTTAAAGTTTGAGCCACAGTTAGATTATTGTTTCATAATAAAATTTAAACTTAATGGTATTCATTCCATTTGGTTATTTATCTAAGCTCTTTGTATTTTTATTATTAAATTTACTTGTATCATTATTTAAAAATTGACTAAAGTCACAAACTTGCTATTATTTCTTAACTAAGTAACTGTATATCAACTGTATAAACATATTTTTTGTTGATATAGGAGTGTACAATATAACAGTAACTCATACGATATACAAATAATTAATGTTTTTCTTTGTTACTATAAAATCTAAATACACATACACACACACTTAATATAGGCAAACAGGAAAATGCAGTAAACAGTACACAAAATTATTACTAAGAGCAATAAATTCAGTTTGTATCTCATAGCATCTCACAATGCACTAATCTAGTGCATAGCACGTCTCTGACAAATAACAATAAGTTAGTGGTTTTAATGAAGTTTTTAAACTTGAAGTAATGATGTCTATTGAAGTTGTATTAATAGGTTGGCTTACCTTATTTCCCTGAATTATCATCAGCTCCTTAATTACCAGAGGTTGATAGGTTTTCGAAGTAAGTTGATTCAGAATATCAGAATATTTAGCTTTATTCTCCATCAATTCCTTATACACTTCTTTTGTTACATTATCAGATGTATTTCCTGAAGTGTCTTGAGGTTTTTTGAATGGAACAAGAGCAAGCTGACACAAAGCAGCCATGATATCCCCAAAGAAGTTGGATATTAATAGCTCATGGAAATTAGTCTCTTCATTCATATCAAGAAGTGTGTCGATTACAAAACAAATATGTTCATACTTCTGTAAAAAAAATAACAAGTGGTTTAAACCTATTCATTATAATAGTTAATTTTATTTTCCAACATTACATGCAAAGGTGTTATAACCAGTAAACCTATGACACAATATTTAACTATCAACTCAAAAAATATTACACTTTAATTAATACAAACTTCGATATAATGATTTAAATTTTAACTAATTTACAATGAGTTTTTTCACTGCAATTGTCAACAATATTTATTATTATTCACAATATAAAATTATTATTTTTTTTATAATTACTCTATTATTAAATATTTTGAAGGGATAAATTTATATCAATATTACCTACTAACAATTATTAATTTTACTTTTTATGCTTTCTAGTTAAAATTATAATAAAACTATGCTAATAAAAATAATAATAATAAAAGGCCTTTGACATGTAACTTACTGATTCTAAATAACTTCAGAATAATACGATTAAATTTGTTATTGTTTATACGAATTTGAGATTATTGCTTTAATGTAATTATTATTTTTTTAAATCACTAAATTTTGTAACCAAATGGGTGAAAGTATAAAATTTTTATAGGTATGATTTTTACAGGCTGTATTATAATAATATTAACTATAAAATTCATTTGAATTAAGTACAACAGTCAATATTTTTAATATTTTAAAATATATTCATTATATTGAAAAAGTTCTACCATAATTTCAAAAGTTCTCTTATCAATTAGGTATTGAATATTTGTGATAACTTCAATTTCTTTCTACGTTTTCAAACAAAGTGTTAAGTAAACATTTAGTTAAAAACTTTGTTTAATGAAAAATAAATTTCAATCAGAATCATTTATAGAGAAAGTATATAAGATTTCATACAAAAACACATCATGTTTAACATATTAAACCATGAACTCATATGCATATAGGCATTTTTAAGGTACCTTATTTATAAAATTTCATAAATTTTGCAATTTTTGTTCCAACACAACAGTTTTGTAATAAAGGAAGGAATGAGTTTTCATAAAATATATACTTTTATATACCTGTCTACTCAGAAAAGTTATATAATTTAAAATGTAACAAAAATGTAACAAAAATGTAGAAAAAATTGCAACATTATGCACAGTATGAGTTCTGTTGATAGTTACTGAGATATTTATTTTACTGCTTACCTTCATGTTAGGAATATAATATCTATATCAAATATATCAATAGATTTTGAAAATATAAAACACAAATATGAAACACCACGTCTCAGAGACCGCCATTTTACCCAGTGTGTTTACATTGAGAATTTAAGGTGCAATAACCGACAGATATCTCTAAAAATGGTTTATTATGTAATTAGCATTGACTTTTTACAAAATAAAATGCATGTATAACTAATATAAACTTATATAATTAAGAATTTTAAAAACTTTTGAAAAATAAAAGTCGCAAGTATCTCTTTAAAATATAAAAAATGGATGTTTTAATTTAAAATGTAAAAAAATATTACATATACTTTAATGTATTCTAAAAGTTAAAAAGCAAGAATACAAAATAAAGAATCTTTTCTTGTTTCCTCCCTCGTGTTGCAATCATCAAAATCTCAGGCAAGACGTGAGGATTTCGTAACGTTTTTCACACATTACAGCAGGAAATATTGGGCGGCTGCAAAAGTTTTTGGTAAACAGTGACTGAATGTTTTCATCATTAGATCATAACACCGATGATAAAACAAACAAACCTATAAGAGACTTTACCTCTTCAATGCAAGTACCTCTGTAATTACTTTTGTTTGTTTTATCACTGAATTGTGACTGTAGTTTCTGGAGCTTTACATTAGCATTTTCTACTATTATCGACATAATTTCGTCTTCAAATAAAAGCTTTCATATAACTGTTTTTAAAGGGTTGTAATGCCTTGCACTGCGTCTTTTTCCTGGTAAGCCAGTACGAATAATATTGCTGGCTGGGGTTCTGACTAAATTTGTAGTGGGCTTGCTTTCCCAAGCATTGGGAGGACCATGTTCCGTTTTTTACTTCTTTATATGAAATACTCAGGCAAGTCGTCACGTCCAGTATCAACTATTACGTCCAGTATTAAAACATTTTCATGGACTTCCCGTAAAAGGTCTTCATCATCATCCAAGTTACCCGGACCACTATCACTACATTCCTGTCCAGACAACACATGATCGGGATCAGCGTCCAAATCGTCTACTTCACTACTATTTGGATTGTCAATAACATCACTTTCGTCTTTGTTTAACAGTTCACGAATTGTTGTATCGCTAAAGTCACGATCCTTTGCACAATCATTCTGGCGAGCCATTTTACCACTTTAACTAGCAACAATAAATAGTATAAGAAAATATAATAAAGAATACATCAGCCGAAACACCGGTCTCATATTGCCCCTATATGCGGTAACCGCAACACCTGGTACCTCAGACCACTACACGAAATACGGCCACAGAAACACATGGTCTCACAGGCCAGTATAATTTTGACAGACGACACGTCAAGGTCAGAGGCTTAAACCAAACTAAATGACCATTGACCATGTGAAATTAGGGGGAGGGAGGTAGCTATTGTAAGCTCACCTAGGGTAGCCACAACTATATAAATAAATTTCCCTTAGTGCCTGTGAGACGGTGTTTCAGTATAGGTGTTAAACCCTACATTTATAGATTATACTTTTTTAAATTTATATGTACTCAAAATTAAAACTTTGTGCATAAAATCTGAGATTAGAGCTGACCAAGGTTTTAAAGAGCACTCTTAGATATTTAGTATTTAAATGTTTAAAACTAAACAAAAAAAGATAAAAACAAAATGATATAAGATATTTGTATTAATTTTTTTCTACAATATTTAGTAGTATTGTTTACACAGACAGCACATATATAGAAAAAACCACTCATTACTTCTTGTTTTCAAGTGACAACTTTTAACAACAGAAATAATAATTATTGCTTATGAAAGTCAGCCCTGTGAAATATGTAGTGGTATGGGTAAGTGATAATGGCAATAATAACCTTATTTACTACTAAACACTCGTAAATGATTATAAACTTGCCTATAGTAGCACTCACTTATATTTGTTGAGGACGGCCGTTTCGGGAGATGTGTCCCTTGTCAACTCAGGGGTCATTCCGTGTCAAATCAACACACCTATTTTACCACACCCTTTCGTATATTAATGAAATTTGGTACACCCAAAGTGGGGGTTGAGACTAAAAAAAATACTAAATTTCAAATTTTAATCTATAACGGTTTCCGAAATACGGCCATGTAAAGTTTTCAAAAAACGGTCAAAATGTCGCTGCGGGAAAACGTTTAAATGGTCATAACTCCTTTCCTAATAAAGTAAGAATCATGGGAAAGGTGTCATTTTTTAGCTCTTTTTATGCCCTTTTTAATGATATATAACACATATAGGTTGTGAGAAAAAAAAATATTTTAAAAATCAAAAATAAATTTTTGAATTTAAATATTTTTGAAAACACACTTTTTAAAATTTTCAAAAAAATATATATAATGGGTCTTATTATCACTAATTTGAATACCAAGTTTAGTGATGGGATTGCAATGGGTTCATAGTCAAAATAATTTTAAACCGAACCTGGCTTTAACCAGTTTTACGTATATTTGTATATAAAAACTTTTTATAATTATAATTAATGAAATCCAACCATTACCATTGCATATATTTCAAACACAGTGAAACTTAACATAAGGTCTACATGTGTTGGAGGTATTGTGATAACATTTCATTGGTTGTTAAAATTTCATCTTCGGATAGGACGTAAATCCTTCCTGTTGGAGTTGTTGGATTCACAGTACATAACACATCTGTGAATGGTAGCCATAATACATCTGGTATTCTTGGGTAGCTAAATGACGGAAAAGGTCCTTTGGGATGAAGGAAGGTAACTTTTAATTCATCTTCGTCTTCGTTTTTGTCCATTATATAAGCAAGCCACCAGTTAGAGTCATAGACGATACTTATGTAACCATTACAGTCTGCAAAAGTAATTTTGTCTGTTGACCTTGATACTGTTACTTGAGAAGAAGTTGTTGATTCGGAAAATGTTTTCACATTTAACTTATTTCGGATTGAGGCAACAGGCATAAAGGTGTGGTATTGTTGAGTCCCCTTTATTGTGAGTGCTTCACTAAACCGATCTTTCAAAAAAATTTTTGCTGAGACATAATCTTCTTGCGTTCCATAATCAAAACTAATCCCATGAATATTTTCAACTGACCATTCGTAAAATTCACATGGAGTCAAGATTTGGTTTTGAAACGGTCTTTGTAAACTAGCTTTTGCAGCTAATCTTTTGACCGTGCCACCAAGTCCATCACTTGGTCCCTTACCGTGGGCAGTGGCAAAAAAATGCCAAAGTTATCACTGGGTTAGTAACCAGGCTACAGTTCATCCTTTTGTAATATATTACAGAGAAGGTGTTAACTCAAACATTTAAACTATGTAATAATTTCAGAATGTCTTGAACACAACACAGTAGCCGTGTACAGTTTTCAAAAGAAGGTTGTTCATTTTTTGACCATGAAGTTTGGAGAAGTTCCGCAAAAGATCATATATTTTTCTGATGGGTGTGCAGCCCAATATAAGAACAAGAAGAATTTTATAAACCTTTGTAACCATATTGACGACTTTGGCATCGAGGCTGAGTGGCATTTTTTTGCCACTGCCCACGGTAAGGGACCAAGTGATGGACTTGGTGGCACGGTCAAAAGATTAGCTGCAAAAGCTAGTTTACAAAGACCGTTTCAAAACCAAATCTTGACTCCATGTGAATTTTACGAATGGTCAGTTGAAAATATTCATGGGATTAGTTTTGATTATGGAACGCAAGAAGATTATGTCTCAGCAGAAATTTTTTTGAAAGATCGGTTTAGTGAAGCACTCACAATAAAGGGGACTCAACAATACCACACCTTTATGCCTGTTGCCTCAATCCGAAATAAGTTAAATGTGAAAACATTTTCCGAATCAACAACTTCTTCTCAAGTAACAGTATCAAGGTCAACAGACAAAATTACTTTTGCAGACTGTAATGGTTACATAAGTATCGTCTATGACTCTAACTGGTGGCTTGCTTATATAATGGACAAAAACGAAGACGAAGATGAATTAAAAGTTACCTTCCTTCATCCCAAAGGACCTTTTCCGTCATTTAGCTACCCAAGAATACCAGATGTATTATGGCTACCATTCACAGATGTGTTATGTACTGTGAATCCAACAACTCCAACAGGAAGGATTTACGTCCTATCCGAAGATGAAATTTTAACAACCAATGAAATGTTATCACAATACCTCCAACACATGTAGACCTTATGTTAAGTTTCACTGTGTTTGAAATATATGCAATGGTAATGGTTGGATTTCATTAATTATAATTATAAAAAGTTTTTATATACAAATATACGTAAAACTGGTTAAAGCCAGGTTCGGTTTAAAATTATTTTGACTATGAACCCATTGCAATCCCATCACTAAACTTGGTATTCAAATTAGTGATAATAAGACCCATTATATATATTTTTTTGAAAATTTTTAAAAATGTGTTTTCAAAAATATTTAAATTCAAAAATTTATTTTTGATTTTTAAAATATTTTTTTTCTCACAACCTATATGTGTTATATATAATTAAAAAGGGCATAAAAAGAGCTAAAAAAATGACACCTTTCCCATGATTCTTACTTTATTAAGAGAGGAGTTATGACCATTTAAACGTTTTCCCGCAGCGACATTTTGACTGTTTTTTGAAAACTTTACATGGCCGTATTTCGGAAACCGTTTGAGATATTAAGCTGAAAATTGGTATTTTTTTTATTCTTCATGAAGGTAACCTATATTCCAAATTTTATCATAATCTGAGATGGTGATGGAAAAATCTCTTAAAAGTGTGTTGATTTGACACGGAATGACCCTCAGGCCGTAACTGATCTCAAGGTTTATGTAGGTTAGGGTGTTAGGGTGGGAGTGGGATTTTGGTAGTGTGGGTGTATTTTGTGAGTATTAGGAGTTATGATGTCAAAAAGTGTGTGCGAGTTGTAATGTAATTGTGTATTGAGTATATGTGTAGGGTGTAGTTTGAAGTGTCTGTATATTTCGTATTGTTCAGTTGTGTAGCGTTGGTTATTTCTGTGTTGTTTATGAAGAATTTGTAAGTTAGATCTTATGTCTATGTAGTCATTTGTGGAGTTGAGATGATCAGCGAAGTTTGATTGGTAGTTATTGTTTGTTAGTGCTTTTATATGTTCTTGGTAACGTGTGTAGAAGGACCTCCCTGTCTGGCCTATGTAAAAACTGGGGTACGAACTGCAAGGAAGTTTGTAAACTCCAGTGTTGTTGTAAATGTCGTCGATTTTGTTGTTGTGTTTATTGAGAGTGTTGTGTGTGGAGTAAGCTATTTTGTAGTTGTATTTTCGTAGTGAGTTGGTTAGATTGTGGGTTTTGGATGATCTGTATGGTATTGATAAGTATTTTATGGGATTGTATATACGTTGTGTGTTTGTATTTGGGTTATTAGGTTTATTTTTTAGGCAGTTGTGTAATTTTTCAATCATTGTTGGGTTGTATCTGTTAGTTTGTGCTGTTTTTTGGTGTTTAACTCTTGGTAGTGTTCTTCTTTGTTTAGCGGTGATTTAAGCAGGCGATATATCATGGTGTTGTAAGCAGCTAGTTTATGTTGGTGTGGGTGGTTTGAGGAGCTGTGAATGGTCGTATTGGTACTAGTGGGTTTCAGTATATGTTGAATTTATATGTTTGTTTAATTGTAAAGTTTAGGAAGTTGAGAGTTTTGTTGTTCTGTTTCGATGGTGTATGATAGTTTTGGGTGTATGGAATTGAGGTGTTTTAGAAATATGTGTGCTCGGCGTGTGTTACCTTTATATAATGTTATGATATCGTCGACGTAGAGTACCAGTAAATTATGTTATCTATTATTTATTGTTGTGAAAGCCCACCCCCACCCTAACCTACATAAACCTTGAGATCAGTTACGGTCTGAGTTGACAATGGGACACATCTTCCGAAACGGGAAAGATGGATGGAGACCACCTTCCTGCCTGCCCACAGCTCGAAGCATACAATAGCGACCCAAAAACCAGACTCTCCAAGCTCTACTGGTCTGCACGATGCCAAATGGTCGAGTTACCAAGGGCAGGCGTTGGATAAAGTAAAGTAAGTCTTCCGAAACGGCCGTCTTCAACAAATATAAGTAAGTGCTACTATAGGCAAGTTTATAAACTTTTATAAGTGTTTAGTGATAACTAATAGCTCATGTGAAGATGGAATCAACAAACCTTTAGTTTTTCACTAGAAAAAACAGTTTGAAAACATAATGATAATAACTAATTTATAGGACTACTGGTATATGGGCTGAAAACTGCTATTTTCACAACTGTTGGCTCTCCATACAAGAAAGTTTGAGTGGCCCTGGTTTAGATGATTACGATCATATTTTTTTCACACATAGGGCATTACCAAATACAATTCCCAAAGCTGATAAATATTTCTAACCTCAAACTTTAAACTAGAAAGAGTATATTCTACCTGCATATCAGAGAGTTTGTGCTGAGGAATGAGATCAGCATGTGAAGTACGTGCAGAAAGTCCCAGACCAACTCCTGGTAGCAAATTAGGCAATAACTCTAAACATATAATCTTCTCCAAGCAAGACTTGATGGCTTTTTGCTGTGATACACTCAACATTTCCTTTGGATTAGACATTAGCAAATCCTTTAGTTGTTTTAAAACATTTAAAGAAAATTGTACAAAGTCCCAACTGAAATCAACATTCAAGTTACTAGACTTATCACATGGAGTAAGTAAATATATGGAACTATCTTTAGCATTTTAATTAGCTAATAGTAAAACTGATAATGTTTTGGTCTATAATCTTAACCAACTAATATAAGCCTAAAAAAATATGTAAGACTATAAGAATTACACAGTAATATTATAAGGCAGGCATAAGACAGAGGCAAGAGGGAGAGAGAGAAATGGAGAGGGAGTGAAGAGAGGGTGGGAAGAGAGGGAGGGAAGAGAAGGAGGGAGGGAGAGGGTAGAGGGAGATGGAGTGAGGGGAGGGGAGAGGGATGGGGAGAGGGAGGGGAGAGTGGTAGAGGGTAGAGGTAGGGGAGGGAGGGGGAGAGAGATAGACAGACAGATGCTTTGTTTAAGCAGCAAGGACTCTTTTCTTGAAATATATTTCCACCTATATATCTAGCTAGTAAAAAATAAGAAATTGGTTTTATTTATTTTATTTCATAAAATAATAACAAGTATGAAAACACACAAAAAATGATAATTTTACTGTAGCAATAAAGAGTAATACAATTACCAAAAGAGTATCATAAAAAATACATTGTTTTGTACTTGAAAGAGAGCCTTATATGTTTATGAAAAAGATGTAAAATATTATATTCAAACGGAAAGGTATTATTCTTCATTAAAGTTTTTCATTCATTTATAACAAGCAGATAAAGATCTTAATTAAAGATTAAATAATAGAAGATAGATAGGTAATAGATGATTGTCTGATAATTGTGTCTATATATACATCAGCTCAATGGTAATGATGGACTGTAATAATATTTAAATCTTTCTATATTTACATTTCCTGAAAAAATTAGTCACATTAGAAGGGGAAAATATAACACTAATAGTGTTGGTGCTACTTAAATTATAAATGGGTAAATACTCATAAGAAATAAAATTAACTTATTCTGACTTACCTAACATTTTCATTATCAACCTTGTCTTTCAAATCACTGCCACAATGATTGTTACAATCTAGAACTACCTGGGCCATGCTTAATTTTAGTCCATCTTCAATGTTCATACACCCATCTAAGTAAAATAAAAGAAATATATTACTTGGAAATAAGAAAGTTATAAATTAATATATTTAAAAACTAATCTAATTTTATTTTCAGATGAACAGACATCAAAAATACCATAAAGAAAACAGCATTATAAAATTTCAATAAATTCTAAAACCGTATTCAATAGAATTTGTTTAAGAAGATTTTTTTCTAAGATTGGAAAAGTTTGAAAGAGTTATTATAGCACCAGTTTTTTAAAGTTGTTTACCCATTTTTTAAAAATTCTATGGAAAGTTTGTAGATAAGTTAAAAAGTTTTTGTATATTTGTTCATGCGTTCCACATAAAAAGAACCAGAAAAGATTGTTACCTTGTACATAACTCTAAGGCTGACTTCATTTAATTCTGAGGCAAAGGAACAAATATTCAAGAATCTTTGAAATCAATATCATTAAGTAATATGAAGCCATAAAAAGAACTATTTGCAAGAGATGTGTATCTTAAACTTGCTCTATGTCTTAAAAGCCTGCTTAGAAAGTTCACATTTAATTGACTCGTCCTGAAAAATGCCACATGTGAAAATAACTCAATATTAAGTTTGTGTATAGAGCTGAGAACCAGTTCAATATGTAAAATTATATTATGAGCATTAATCTTACTTATGTTAGACATAAATGTTTCTGTATCAAGTGGGTACCATATTGAATGAACTTTTTTTATTTTACAAACGGAATGTTTACTAAATTTACAAATGCGTCCAATATCAAGGAGCCACTTAAACTAGGGCCTAAGATGCCTGATATCGAGCCATTGCTAACTTAATGGTAAATTAGAGGGAAGAATAAAATTATTCTGAGAAAATATGAATATATTTACCTAACTTAAAACTAACCTAACCTAACTGTTACATGTTTGCAGACTCTGCTTGTATATGGTACTAGCTTGAAATAAAATTTGTTCTAGAAACTGTTTTAACAATAAAGTGATACTGTAAATTATAATAATACTTTCAGATTTAGATTATAAAACAAGAGAAAGTAAATAAATACTAAAACTAATAACAATAATTAACTTTGGTGTAGTCAAATACAAAGACTACCTTAAAATTACTTACCGAGCCCGACAGGTTTCACTAAAAGGTTGATGGATTGTAATAATCCGATTAACTGACAATTATTTTTTTTCAATCCAAGGCTATGCTCATTCATTTTCCCCAAAATATTAGTTTCAAATTAGAAAATTTGTTTTAAACACTTATTTGTTAAGACAAAAGGTAGTTTAATAAAACATTTAGGAATTACATAAATTTAATCACTTCCATAGCATAATTAATTACAAAAATCTCCTTTACTCACACAAATTGGTTGGGAAAAAAACATTGGCAAAATGTAAACAACTCCAAAACAATCTCCTCAAACAGATGGGTAGATAACACGATCTACGTTAATAGTAGATGTGTTTCTTCATATGGTAAATTCAGCTGAACCAAACGAATTTTAGAATGCCTTGAATCATATCCACTAAACATACTATATAAAGGTAACATCTGTAATTCATTGTATAATATTGTTATTTCTATAAACTTTTGACACTGCCGCTACAGGCGGAACACTCGTCATATTTATATTTATGTTACAGTTGTTATTTCTATAAACTTTTGACACTGCCGCTACAGGCGGAACACTCGTCATATTTATATTTATGTTACAGTTGTTATTTCTATAAACTTTTGACACTGCCGCTACAGGCGGAACACTCGTCATGTTTATATAATTATGCTGGTAATAAAACTTATTTCATATTTAAACACTATTTATTACTTCACATCTTTCTTAAAACAAAACTCTAAACAAAAGAACTGAGAAAAAACTAAAACAATTACAAATCATCTGTTAATTTATATAATGTTCTTTTTCTTTTTTTTTTTCCATAGAGGATTGTCATAGAGTATTATATTATTGCATTCACAACATACTCCCACCTTTTGAGTTATGGTTTAACTCAAAACATTAAAAAATAGTATATTGTTAAAAGATTAATCAACAAATTTTTGTGGAAGCTTAATTTGTCTGCCACTTCTTGAATATGTCACAATTTTATTTTCTTTTGTCACATTATCTTCTTCCAGGTGTAGTTCATGTTCATTGGTTTTTGTCACTTTTGGTTTAATCTTTTCTTTTAATTGTTCTTGGATGGTTTCTTCTTGCATTTCAAGAGGATATAGTCTTTGTATTGGTCTCAATAAACTTCCAAAAGCAGTCTTCAATTGCACTAATCTACACACTCCATCTCTACTAATGATAGTCTTTTCTATCAGTCCTATTGGCCAATCAATTCTTTTTTTATTTTCAACTTCAATCAGTACTAATTCTCCAACTTTCAACTGTCTGCCGTTTTTCTTACTTTTTAAAGCTAATTGTCCTAAATACTCAATCCTAAATCTTTTTCGCAATGCTTCTCTCAGGTGTTGTCGATAACGTACTCTCTTGTTAAGACTTTTTGTATTTACATGGTCACAATCTGGAACTCCAATTTCTTTTAAGTCATGTAAAAACATATTTGGAGTAATAGCAGTTAGGTCTGAAGAAGTTTCAGATAAATATGTCAAAGGTCTAGAATTCATGATACTTTCACAATCACATAAGATTGTCTCCATTTCCTCATAATCCAATGACGTTTTGCCCAAGGTTTTGCGTAGCAACTGTTTCATGAGTCGGATGAGTCGCTCCCACCATCCGCCCCACCATGCAGCAGAGGGAGGGTTAAACCTCCAGTCAATTTGTTGGCATGAGCTATATTTTAAGATAGCATTCCAATCTAGAATTTTAAATGCCTTTTCTGTACCTGTGAAATTGGTACCATTGTCACTATATATTATTGATGGTCTTCCTCGCCTTGCAATAAATCTTCTAAGTGTATCTATAAATGCTTCGACAGAAAGAAACTTTACTAACTCCAAATGAACAGCACGGTATACTGCACAAGTGAATATGCAGATCCAAACTTTACTGCCATCTCGTAGAAACAAAGGTCCCGCAAAATCAATTCCAACCACTTCAAATACTGCGGCATCTCGTACTCTACTTTCAGGTAAGGGTGGAGTGATTGTTTCTACATTTTTTGAATTATGTCTCTGACAAGGAATACATTTTTTCAAAGTATTACTTATTGTTTTTCTTCCTCTCAATATCCAATAGTTTTCTCTTAATAAACTTAAGA
Source organism: Prosapia bicincta (assembly GCA_036971475.1). Lineage (NCBI taxonomy): Eukaryota > Metazoa > Arthropoda > Insecta > Hemiptera > Cercopidae > Prosapia > Prosapia bicincta. The sequence continues at coordinate 42,558,695 of JBAIZL010000001.1, forward strand.
GACCTTGAACTCCCACATGACATGATCTCTTATGTATTGTAAGAATAAGAATATCTACAATGTCATGTTTTGATGGTAGAACAACAGGAAATTTAAAATTTTCCAAATCCTTTCTTTCTGTTAATTTTGTCTTTAGTCTTATAATACCATCAGCAGCCATAAATGGTGACAATGAAGCCAATTTAGGGTCCCTTATTCCTTCAAATGATTGCTGTTGAACAATTCTAATTATAAAATTGTTAGCTTCAATAATCTCCTTACATGACAAAACTTTACTCACACACTTTTCCTTCTTTGAGGGGTTACAATTATGAATAAATCTCAGCAACCATGCAAAAACACACACAATCTTATCAAAATCATTTGAAAAGTAATAAAACCAATCTTTTGGGTAATTATTACTTAAAAGTGAAGGTGTAGGTCCTTTCTTTTTTTCTAAAGAAATTAATTCTTCGTCAGGTTCAGGTTCATTTGATGGCCAGGTATCTTCAGGCAACTTCAACCATGACGGGCCCTCCCACCATCTGGAACTAATCAACCTGGAAACTGAACATCCTCTACTGGGCAAGTCTGCTGGATTCATAGTGCCGGGAATGTGCCGCCAAGATGTTCTGGAAGTGAGGCTGCAGATTTCTTCAACTCTATTTCTAACAAATACTCCCCAGTTTTCTTCTCTTTTAATCCAAGCTATTACTGTAGAAGAGTCACTCCAATAAAAAAATTTAATATTACATTCAAATTTGTTTTCATCTCTTAATTCTTGCACTACTGAAGAACCTAATCTAGCACCTATAGTAGCAGCCATTAGTTCAAGTCTGGGTATTGTCATCTTCTTTACAGGTGCTACACGTGACTTTGCCTGGATTAGCTGTAATTGAATACATGTACTAAGTTCAAAACGCATAAATACTGCTGTTGAGTACGCAAATTTGCTGGCATCACAAAATATGTGAACTGATACAGAAATGATTACGTCATCCACACCTTGTAGCCATCGTGGAATCTTCATCTCTTTTAATTGATCGAGTTCCTGAAACCATATATTGAATCGTTGTTTGATTTCTTCTGGTACTTCTTTGTCCCACCCACAATTATCTTTCCAGCATTCCTGCAATAATAACTTAGGGCATATGGAAATAGGACAAGTGAATCCAATAGGATCGAACAATCTGTGTGCAGTGGACAATATAACACGTTGTGTTACCAAGTTCTCTTCTAAATTTACTATTTTATGAAAACTCACAGAAATTGTGTCTTCTTTCTTGTCCCATGTGAGACCTAGGACTGAAGCCTCTGTCTTGTCTTCCAGACCAGGTTCAGTATATTCCCATCCTCGCAGCTCAAACTTTCCCAAAGAAAATATTTGTATTGCTTCTGAAATGAACTGTTTCAAATCCCTTTCATTATTTACACCTGTAACACAGTTATCAACATAGAAACTTTTAAACAACTTTTCTATTGTACATTTAGAAAATTGATTGTCTTCAGCACACTGTACTAAATACTTCTGCAGGTGGTAGTTGATGACGGCATTGAGCAAAAATGGACTACTTGAGACTCCAAAAACAACTCTTCTATGTCGGAAAATCTTGAGTGATCCATCTGTGTTTTGCCACAGAAATCTTAGGAAATCTCTGTCCTCTTCATACAAACTTATTTGCAAAAACGCCTTTTTTATGTCAGCGATAACTCCTATTTTATAAAGTCGAAAACGTAAAAGCAAAGCTGATATTATTTCAATTAAGTTAATACCTATTTCCAAACACTGATTAAGGGAATAGTAACCCTTTTCTTTAGACGAGGCATCAAAAACCGGTCTTACTGCAGTGGTGCTGTTTTCTTTTATCACTGGTCTATGAGGTAAATAGTGACCTTCATCCCATTTGCTTATTGGGATTTCCTCAATAACACCATCTTCCAGCCAATCTGAAAACACATTGTTATATACATTATATAAACTTTCATTTGTTAGCTTTTTCACTGAGTTTTCAAGCCTTTTTTTTGCAAGATTGAAATTTCTTGGAACTTCTGGGTGGTCTTCGGACCAAGGTAATTTGACTTCATAGCGTCCTTCTTCATTTACTCTCACAGTTTCCAAAAATTGTGTTTGAACAGAATGTTCAATTTCTTGTTTGCTTCTGGTCTGTAGTGGGTCTTTTATACCTAAAACATCCATTTCCCACAGCTTGCATATTGAATTACTTTGTACAAACATAGAAAGTGCTGTCATAGAACTAAATTCTTTACTTTCTTGAAATTTTCCTGTCAAAACCCATCCTAAATGAGTTTCAAGGGCTATAATACCACAATCTAGAACCTCTTTTCTTCCAGTTAGAAGTTTCCCATATATGTCAGCCCCAATTAATATCTCAATTGGACTGTCTGCATCCTGAAACAATTTAATACCTCTTTCCATCAGTTCATCAGTCCATCTTCCTGGTTTCAAGGCAGGAACATAAGTACAAATATTTATTTCACTAAGTGCCTTGAAATTACAAGAATATGTTTTATCTATACTTTGTAGTCTGACTTTGTAGCATGCATGATTGCGAGGCTTAGTGACCTCTCCTCCAAACAGGCCATGTAATAATGTTTCTTCACCACAAGTGTCATATTTCATTTTTTCAACAGTCGATTTCCTTATGTATGACCTCTGGGATCCACTGTCAAAAAGTAAACGCACATTGAGTTCTTTTGTGTCACTAACAGCCTTGACAACAAGAGTTTGCATGTAAACCTGATTGCCATTCACATTGGACAAGGAATTCTCAAAATTGGGCTCAGCTTCTTTTTCCTCGCATTTAGGTTTAATGTTAGACCTATTAAAATTATTCTGCAACTTTGAACACATAAGTGGTACATGTTTTCCATTACAAATAATACATTTAACAATAGCTCTGCAATGTTTACTTAAATGTCCTACTTTTGTACAAGAAAAGCAACACCTTTTGCTAGTAAGAATATTCTGCCTTTCTTCTAAAGACATGTCCCTAGCTTTAAAACAGTTTTCACTTAAATGACCACCGTCACAAAACACACACATCGATAACTTCGTCTTATCTGTGCTTACTGTAGACGTATTTGATTTTACATTTACAAGGCCAGCTGCTGTAACATTGCTGGTAGGCCTTCTTGTATTTTTAATATGCTTATCTTTACTTGCAAAGTCTCTTTTATATGAACTCGTAGTATTATCACCTGTTGATACTTTTGTTTTTTGTAAACCAAATCCCTGTTTAGCTAAGTTTATTCTTTCTTCTCCCTCCACTTCAATTTTCAAAAAATTCATTAGGCTATCTAGCCTACTTTTACTTTCTGACGCGGTCTCGTCCTGTTGAGAGTTAGGCCTACTTCTCTGCCAAGCTATTAATAAATCCTCCCTGAGACAAGATTCTACTAATGGGAAGAGCATAGCAGCGTACTTCTCCTTTGTTACACCTAAAGTTTCTAAACACCTTAGTTTTGACTCAATTTGATCATAAAGTGAGGAAATAGTAATTTTACTTTCACTGCTATTTAATGTTATTACAATTTTCAAGATTTCTCTTATGTAAAACTCTACTAACAGGTCATCTTTGGCAAAGCGAGATTTTAAATGTTCAATAGCCTGTTCATAACTACGTCCACATGGGGGAAAACTCTCGACAATTTCCCTAGCCTTAGTATTAGGGATAGTCGCTTGCAGGAGATACTGATACTTGTCATCAGAATCAATACAGGGGTCTTCATGGATTTTCTTAAATTGGCCCCAAAACGGCAACCAATCACTAATATCACCACCAAACTTTTTAAACTCAAGTGTGGGTAACTTAAATTTACGTTTTTCTACATTCACACTAGTATCTGTCTTAGGCCTAGCCTTGTCAATAGCCTGTTCAACTAAATACTCAACTATTTTAAACTTGCCTGAGTATTCATCGGCAGATTCTACCTCATTTTCTAAAACTTCAGTAGATGCATTTTCATTTAGTAAAACTTCAATAATTTCTCGGTCTAAGACCTCCAATTGATTATGTTTTTCACGTAATAGCTCTAAATTAGCTTTTAACAAAATCACATCATCTTCATTTTTTATGGATTCTAATAATGTATTGTGTAAACGTGAAAATCCAGTTCTAAACAATTTTCTTTTCTTTTTCAGAGCATCCATTATAAAATACTTACTAATGGATCATAGATTTTAACTGTAACCAAATTATTATCCTGTCACGGTCGCCATATGTTATTTCTATAAACTTTTGACACTGCCGCTACAGGCGGAACACTCGTCATATTTATATTTATGTTACAGTTGTTATTTCTATAAACTTTTGACACTGCCGCTACAGGCGGAACACTCGTCATATTTATATTTATGTTACAGTTGTTATTTCTATAAACTTTTGACACTGCCGCTACAGGCGGAACACTCGTCATGTTTATATAATTATGCTGGTAATAAAACTTATTTCATATTTAAACACTATTTATTACTTCACATCTTTCTTAAAACAAAACTCTAAACAAAAGAACTGAGAAAAAACTAAAACAATTACAAATCATCTGTTAATTTATATAATGTTCTTTTTCTTTTTTTTTTCCATAGAGGATTGTCATAGAGTATTATATTATTGCATTCACAACAAATATAAAGAAAACCTGGTGTGGTATTTAATTTAACAACATTTCTTGTGAGTAAAGTTTGTTAAAAATGACTCTCAAAGTTTATCCTTACTTAATATATTACATTTTGCAATAACATTAGGTTAGCTTTCCATTTTTGGAAATTGCATGCAAAAAACTTAATAGCCTTTAAACAAATATTGGGAACAAATTATTGTCTTAAGACAACATAATGCGCAAGAAGCAACGTACACATAACACAACAAAAAACAATAATACACAAAAATATATAACACTTATATATCACGATAACATATCACAAAAAATAGCTTCTACGTTCCGCAAACTTAAATACAAAGTAGCATTCCCAACATCTAACACATTTAAAAAACCTACACAGTTCAAAAACACACCAGAATAAACATGACAGGGCATGCGTATACAAGATTACATGCAACAACTGTCCCAGCTTTTACATAGGACAAGCAGGGAGAACAATTACCACAAGATACGAAGAACACGTAAAAACAGATAAAAAGGACACAAATCACATCTAATTTCGCAATACACAAACAAAACACACTACACTCACAGACTGACATTTACACCAATCGAAAAATCCTACATTACATCAATAAAAGCAAAAAACTTAAACACAGTAGAAAACTATGAGATATATAAACACCATAAATACGACCCACAACACATTTTAAAAGACAAAACACACTCCCAATCAAATACTTTATTCGAGCACATAATGAACAATTACTCTATGAACAATAACACACCACAGAACAAAAATACACCACAGACTCACACCAACGCAACACACCTGAGCAACAGTCTTGTCAGTAATTCACAGCATTGAAAAATGCGATGAACTAGCGCGAAACGCGTCTGCTGAATAAATCAGTAAATAGTGTTTTTTTTGCCAAGATAATACAACTAGTGTAATTTTTATAAAAACCTCAAGACGTTCAACACAAAAACTGTAAGTTTTACAGTATACAAAATTCATCTAGTGTCATAAACAAAAGATTATAGAAATATTCAAAGTAAGAAGAGGCCAGGTATGAATGTGGTTACAAGAAGTAATTGAGAGCTGCATGACCTGTCTATTGAAAAAGTAGTATTGGACAAACAATCTGCCTAAATGGCTAGGCCATTCACACTAACAGAGTATAAGAGGCTCTGAAACAAGCTGATGTATAAAAAGTCAAAAGATACAATGATGCAGAGAATATTTTGAATTGGGTTACTGGATGACACCAATGAAAACTTGGAGAGACCAATACTGATAAAGAGACGTTATTGACAGAGGTTTTTAATAACTACTTTAATTTTAAAATACTACTATTGGTATCACTTGGGAAAAAACCACTTACTGATTTTTTCAGCAGGCGCATTTTGCACTAGGTCAATGAATTGTTCTTGAATAAGACCTAGTCAGTTAGGTGTGTAGTATTAGCACGAGTCTCATACTAATACACCACGCTAATAGTGACTCACACACACTAGATACTCACCCTAATACAACACACCTGAGCAACAGTCTTGTCCGTAGCTCACACCATTAAACAATGTACTGACCAGTGTGAAACGCGTCAGCTGAAAAATATCAGTAAATAGTGGTTTCTTGCCAAGTGATACCAATAGTAATATTTTAATAAAGAAAACCTTAAGAAGTACAACACAAAAACGGCAACTACCTTAATTTTGCTTGGACTTTAGCATCCAGTAGTAAACAAGTAATTAAAAGTTGTTAAATTCGAAACCATTAAACCATTATAGAAGAAGATTCTAAGAGAAAAAATACCTTCTCATGTCATTATATAAACACTATATAATAAGATGTTAACTATATGTTATATGTTAGCTGTTTAATTTGATGTCAAAATGTTGGTGTGAGTTATAATTTAATATCGTGTTGAGAATGTCTATGGATGTAATGTTTGTATACATATACTTCTTACTATGCAGTATTGTTTAGTCTGTTATTTTTATTTATTTTGTCCAGAATTTGAAGGTCTGATTACACATTTGTGAAGTTGTGGTTTCTGAAAATTAGGATTTCACCAAACTACCATTATAATATAATTGGCAATTTTTTAATGTGCTTTTGGCATGGTTTGTAAAATGGCCTTATTGGTTAGCTCAATTAAAAACTGAGTCATGAATTGCATGTTATTTCTCTATGTATAGTAGTTTTAAAGGTTGTTCTTTGTGGTACTGAGCTTGAAATTGTTATTTAAGTTCTGATGTGATTAATATAACTTTGAATTCTTTTTAATAGAAAGAAGACATTTATTTACAATATTACATAGTGTAAATTAACTGTAGTTATCAAATTTTACTCTAATGAATACTGTATCTTTTAAATAAATATTAATTTTATAAATGTAACTTTCTTATTAAATTATAAAAAACTTTATAATAATAAATTTCAATTAACATACAAATAAATAAATAACTTAGGCAAGTCTATATTTTTTTCTTGAGTTTAACCTTCTTTTATAATATTATTCTTTAAGATCTGAACACTTTTAAATGTTTTAAACTTGCCTATAGTAGCACTTACTTACTGTAACGGTCAGTTACAGTCTCAGTTGACAAAGGGACACATCTCCCGAAACGGCCGTCCTCAACAAGGATAGTAAGTGCTACTATAGGCAAGTTTAAAACATTTAAAAGTGTTCAGTGATTACTAGTAGCTCAAGCGACGATGAAATCAACAAATGTTATTCTTTAAGATGTTATTTTGGTAAGACTAACTTTAGATTTAAAATATGATTGTTATGCCTACAAAGGATTATTTACATGTCAACATTAGAATCTATAGAAAATCCATTAAATCTGAGAAAAAATAGTTTTTGACAATCTCTGCCGTATTTTTTACTTGTATTTCTATATGCAAATTTAATTTGTATTTCGTTATATATGTACGAGATATCAGATTCTTTATCACAGAAATTAGGGTTAAAATGAATGTTGAATAAAGTTTTTAAGATATAGAAAGACAAATTACTATAAATATTAGTAACATTTTTATTCAGATATAAACGGTTTATATAGGAAATATTAAAGAATGTAACTAACAGAAAACTGAACACCAATAATACTTACCAATCTGTTTCATTCTCCTACTTTTAGATTAATCATGAAAATTGTTCCAAAGTTATTTATATGAGGAAATAACTCTTGATCTACTTTAATACCATATGAAAATTTATGAGAATGTAAATTCTAGATGAAAGTGTCTCACAAGAGTTACTCACATGAGAGCTTATTTAAAAAAATAAAATACCAACCCGCTTTTATTTGACTTTAAAAGTAAACAAACTTTTGTAACAGAGGCACTCTGATAAAATGTTTACTAAACAACTCTTGTAATTCAGCTACTTAAAATGAGTTTGACCATCTGTATGCCAAAAGCTCATTTGTTTGTACCTCTTCATATCTTAAATAGCCTGTTGTGAAAATATCAATTCCAAATATTGTTTAAGAAATTTAATTTTGGCAATATCATTTGCACATTTCTATACAAAAGGAAAAATTGTAAAAATTTGTCAAAAACAACTTAATTTTTAAATTTATAACTGACTTATAATTAGGAAGAGTAATGTTCAAAATGTTTTTAAAATACAGTAGATTCTTGATAATTCGAGGTAGATGTGACCGAGACCAACTTGGAATATCAAAAACTCGGATTACACGGAATAACTCGAATATCCTTTCCTATGCATTAGAAAAATATGAGTTTTAATGAACCTTAATACTATAGGTAACTAAAAATGCATGTAGTAACTTTATAGAACTTTAAATAAACATATCTTGGACACACGACTCATTTCCTTTACATACAGTTTGGCTATAAACATTTCTTTAGAGCCAGACTTATCATTTTCTTTCATAGAGATATTATAAGCTCAAATAGAAATTGGCTCGATCTTAACGGAAGCTCGAAATATCGGGACTCGGATTTTCGAGACTTTACTATACATAATTTTTATTTATAATTCACCTGAAAAAACCACTACTTACTGATATTTCTCAGAAGAAGGGTTTTACACTAGGTCAGAGTTTTGTTTAGTACTGTGGGTTAATGAAGTCTTGTGTCTATGACTCACAGTAATAAACAATCTACTAACCAATTGCAAAATGTTGATAACTATCAGAAAGTAGTGATTTTTTAACAAGTAAATTAATAAATAAATAATACTCAGAAACCTCAAGATTATGCACAGCCTAACAACTGCAAAAAAATCATTGTTTTTTTTAAATAAAATATTTTTACGTTTATGACTTTTTCAAAACAATTATTTATTTTAAAACCATCCAAAATCAACTGGAAAACATTTTATCCAAGTGTAAACATTTATAAAAATATTCCATTTTTAGTAATATGGTGAATGAAATAAAATCAAATTAACATTTTTTCCTTCTAGGAATTTCTTTGAACAATATTTATTTTTCTGAAATGAAAATATGAAACGAGAGACACTTGTTTGGGACAAGGTAAAATATCTTCTCTTACACTAATATTTTTAAATTCAAAATGAAAATTTAAAAATAAGTGCATGTAAGGTTGGTGTAGTTAGATGCTCCATGTACAAAGTAGTAATCCACTGCAGTTTTACAATAAGTTGGTTTTGGTTAGCATTTTTGGAAAAATGTAAGTTTTTAAATATAACATTTTATGTTCCTAGATAATATGTTTATAGCTGTGTTGTTTTTGGAAGTTTTTAAATTTTTTAAATTCTTATGTCTAAAATAAATCTTATATTTTATTTGGTTTTCTCAATATTTTGGTAAAAAACATTCTTTGAAAATCTTTATAATGACTTACTAAATTTATTGTTTAGAAATACTATTGTTGTTCTACTTTTAATAAATGTTTTACTACACCTGAATTTATAGAGGTAAGTGGTTTCCAACATTTTATTTATAGTCCTACAGGTTAAATGTTTAAAATTTAGTGATATTTTAGGAAAGTTTTTTAATATTTTTTAAAGTGTAATATTTAGTAGCACACATTCAATAGAAAGAGTAATTTGTTTTCGGGATTTTTAAAATTGATTGTACATTAAATACAAATGTTTTCTTAACGTTTAACTCCATAATGTAAAACCCTTGGTTTGAAGCAATGCTACACGCAATTAGGGGAGTACAATAATTTCTATGCTTGATGTTGGCAACCTTGCCATGTCTGTCTCCTGCAACTGGATTCTCCACTTTGTACTTTCAGCATTTACCTTTTGGTAGTAAGGGAAGTAAGTTGATGTTATTCGTTTTCGTGTGTTTGGTGTATTGTTTATAATGTTATTGTGAATTTTTCTTCTGTGTTATCAATGAAAATGATGTATGTCTGTTGCCTACTATTTATTGGTACGTAAATAACAAAACCTTTATCTTAATTTTTACACTATACCTACTAATTTGTAAAAAAAACAAATATTCCTTATAGTAGTCAATCGTTTATTCTTAAGTTTGTCTTACAATCGAAAAAATTAGTTACAAAATAACTAGAAATTGTTAGTAGGATTTAGTATTACATGGAAAAACAAACGAGTCATTTAAATGTGAATGAGAGATTACTTTTAAAGTCAGGGTGCCGGTACCGGTAAAATTCAAATTACTGTAGCTTGATACCTAAAAACGTCTTAAAAAGAATTAATAACTTTAGTCAACTCTGACTTTACGTAAATTAATTACTAAAATACTCTGTATTTAAAGGAAAAAAATCTTTTGTGTTGCAAACAAAAATTAAGGTAACAATTTCTTATTCTGCCACAATCCATTGCTGTGATGATAAGCTTTTACATTGAAAAAAATATATAATTTTAAACAATTCGTATCTAATCTGTAAAAATGATTTATTTTGTATAATAAATTATTAATAATTTTATCATATTTAGTTGAATGTATGCTTCATGTTTCAAAGTTTTCATACATCAAAATCTTATGATTGTATTTTGAATAAATTATTGTTTAAGTGTATTTTGAGAGAATTATTGTTTAAGAATTACAAGAAAAAAATGCGTGTAGGTGTGTGTATGAGCACGCGCGATTTTTTAGTTACATGTAGTTATTCTACCAGTAATAATAAAATAGGTTTATATTAATTTCTGTAATAAGTTTTCTACCACAAAAGTAGTTAGATACTTACTAGTAGTTTTATTTTCTAAGCCACAAGAAATTGTTCACTTTTGTTCAACAAATTTCCAAATTTGGAAGCAAGAAAGGGTTATTTTTTGGATTATGAATTCTACATCCATATGTTTTAACATATATTCGTTACAAGCAATTAACAAGTTTTAAATCAGGAAACAAGTGTAGAAAGAAGATCAAACTTGGGTACAGAATAAATAACTTCATTATGTTTTATGGCCTTCTAAATATTTATCTGAAAAAGTAAGACGTTTGAAAAAGAGTTTGAGATAGGGACAAAATAAATGTAAACCTTTTGTGACCTTAGTGTATTTAGTCATTCCAACTAAGAGCCTAAGGCATTTTTATCACACATAAAACTCTAATTCTGCTATTCAAATTAGAATTTTCTTACACCAGGATATTTTAACCAGATCACTTGTAAAGATGTATTCGTTAAAAAAAAACTGAAATATATCTGTGACATATCGAATTTTGCTATTATGTAAAATTTAAAATTGAGTCTAAAATTACGTAGTTTAAAATTGAGAAAATGTAAAAACTTATAAATTTAAACAAAAGAAGTATTAATCAATACATATAAACAAAATTTAAACTTGGTACTCTAGAATAATAAGTAGGCCTAAAATAAACTATCAATAAAACGTCCGATACAACATTCTACAACTTAGGCCTACAGATAATAAGCAACAAGGTTGTATAAAAACACAAATCAGAAAAAAGAAATTGATAGCTTACTTTCACCAATCCTTAGTTTTTCTGGTGATGTAAAAAAGAAATATTTGAGGAAAGCCTATATACAATTTTTAGAAACAGGTTTCCTGCAAATACGAATTTAAAATATCGAATAATATTAACCGATGACACACGCGCATGCGTATGCATAAGTATATCATTAAGTGCATTAAAATAAGTATTCTCTTTGGCGTATTAAAATGAGAAACGCTTAATTATGTAGCCTATATCACCCGAAATAAATTCAGATTTCATCTCATGTATTTATTTCTCGGAGATCGGAAGCTAGTATTTTCGCTCAGGCAAGAGTAGTTATCAGCTACAACTTGATTTTTAACAGGATTACTTTTTCAATTCTCACTATTAATTCTCACTCTCTCTACGTATACTTATACTGTATAGGGACGTACCTTGTTCAAATTTTCAGTCGTTAATAAAATACTTGTTATTCATCCACTGAAGTTCAAAAACTTTTTTTTTAAACTTGTAGGGGATGTCACTTGATGTTTATACAGTTTTTTCAAATATGAATTAATTTTAATAAACAATTTCGCTTCCTATTTTGCCACTCAATATTGCGATTCTGTCATATGTATATACTTATTCATATTAATTGTAAATATTTATTAAAAATAAAATTTTCTTTGTTGACCTAAGTTGGAATTGACTTAAACTTGACTTAAATTACTTGTCAGGTTTGTTTTTTCCTTCGGTCGGATTCGAACTGAGTAACTTGATTCGAAATCTAGCGCTTTTTAGCACTGAGCAAACATACCATAGCTAGAAATGCGTTTCTCAAAGATCTATATGAAAAACCTCCATTGTATAACCTTAAAGAGTTTTATTAGTCACTTAAACAATAGTTTATGACTATCCGAACTTTATATTTAGTAAATTTGTTAAAACTTACTGAGGCAGAACGTTTTCGATCGCTATGTGCCGATCTTCATCGGTCTTCTGCTTGGAGATGTTGGGTCAAGTGGTGACGGTTTTAAAGGTAGGTTTTCGATAGTATCAAAGAGTATGTGTGATTTGTATTGTGTTTGTTCGTTTAATATGTTTGTATTTTGTGTGTCTGTAAATTTCATATTATTCTAGTGTGTTGAGATGTAGTCCTTTTTTTGTTGATGTGTAGGATTTCTAAATTATGATAAATGTCTGTATGTTTGTGTCTTGTTTCTTTTAAGTGATTGTAAAATGTTGAGTTGGTGTTATGTTTGTGTTCTTCGACTCTTTGTTTAAAGCTGCGACCTGTTTGCCAAATGTAGAATTTGTTACATTTGTCGCAGTTTAGTTTGTAAACGCCTGGTGCTTGTAGTTTATCTTTGTTGTTGGTGTTGTGTTGTATTTTGTATTGTAATTTGTTATTGGTTTTGTATGCTATTTTGTAACCTATTTTTTGAAATTTGCGGGTTATTTTGTGTTGTTTTATTTATGAATGGTAATGTGATGTATTTGTTTTCCCTGTCTGTAGTGTTAATTTTAGTGTTTCTTTGTATTTTGTACCATAGTTTGTCTATTATTGTGGTGTTGTATCCATTTGTGTACAAATTTTTTGTGTACACATTTGTTAACAAATTTACTAAATATAAAGTTCGGATAGTCATAAACTATTGTTTAAGTGATTAATAAGATTCACCGAACGTAATGGACTACAAAATTCAAGAACTTAAAGAGTTGCCAAGGTTACCACACAATATCATAAATAATGCTATAGGATTAAAATGAATGAAACGAATAAAATAAACAAACAAACTGGATTAACGTTAGCGAACCTTGCTCACAAACGGATAATGTTGTGAAAAGGGAAGCGAACAGAAACTATTAAACAATGCAAGCGACGAAAAAACACGTATAAATGGTAACAAATAAAAATAATAGTCAACACTATAGAAGGAAAGGAAAATAAAAAATTGCAAGGAAATTCGCTTTCTATTTTGACACTTCATATTGTTATTCCGACATATGTGTATACATATTTATATTAGCCTAATTGTAACTATAAAATAAAAAGAAACAAAAATATAATTTTTCTCTGTTGACTTAAGTAGGAACTGAGTTTACATTTTTAAAAATATTTCTTGTTTTAAAATAAAAGTCATATTAAGTTTAATACTAGCTAGTACAATAGTGAACGAAGAAGACCTTTTTTTAAATATAAGGTATGTTATTCTACACTATAGAACCGGGGCCTCAACCTACGGCCCGCGGTCCACATCCGGCTCTTAAACAGATTTTTTCCGGCCCGCGGAAAAGTACGATATTATACTGAATTTAAATTTATTTAGTAATATATTTCCTTTTAAGCATTTTTACCATTAAATACGAGTACAGTACTCGTCTCTCACCTGCCACTTCTTTTCTTTATAAGTGAAAAGTAAACTAGCTGTAAACGAGTGAAAAACTAAGCAAGAAAATCTCAAAAACCACCACTGAGGTCTGGGTTAGAAAAAAGGTCATGGATGTATGGGGGGGGGGGCTAGTTTTTTGTCTTGAAATATTGACGGCACGCCTTTCCTCCTGTAAGCTTTGATTTCACCTTGGAGACAAATTCATTAATATTTTTTGTTTGAGATATACATATTTAAACTACATAGTTTTAACTACAACATACATAGCTTTAAACTAGCGAAGATCGATTGCAATGATCGGTCTAGCACAAATGCATTGGCTGACTGAATAAAAATGTGACCTAATGCGATTAAAAATAATGATTATTTCAGGTGGCTAAGATGAAAGTTTAAATAATGCCTCAATACTTTAGGTTTGAGAGTAAAGGAAATTCGCGTCAGTATGTCAGTAAAACAGCTGCATTTCAAGTTATTTTTAACAACTAGAAGTTGTCGGAGTGGACTGCAGATGTGTTTTTAGACGGGACACCGAGGGTTGCGTCAAAATCAGGGTATAATTGTAGGTTGTGTTCCTTCCTCTTCAACTACAGGTCTTTACCAGATTCATGTTTATATAAGGGCCGTAGTATCCCCGCCCTACACTCTGTTAGAATGGGCCGGTTTTGTTTGCAGAGGTGAAACCTAATAATAGTTATGAAACTAACGCATTAAATACTTAATAACCTATAAACTTCTTTCTTTCTCGGTTAAATTAATGAAATTGGGATTACTAAGCGTAAGAAAAAGCCGTGGTGATATAGATAGCTATCTCTTGATTTGTCCTTATTCCACAGAAACTCGCTCTTTGATATTATTGGTTCTAATTCGTGTTTTGTATATTTATAACACGTCTATTTAAAAACATGTTTTTTTGCACCCGTCCTTGTAATTTGTTAACAGTTTACTATTTTTTTATAGTAGATTTCCTGTAAGTCGTTTTTTACTTTGTCTTTCTGGAAATGACGCAAGTTTAAAGACAGAAAAACTACATGCACTTGACAAAAGTTTCCGCTACGTATTTACAACAGACAATGAATTGATTATACAACAGATAATGTTCATTATACAACAGATAATGAAAATTAACAAAAACTCACTTTCAAACGAAAACATACTTTTGTTATGTTGAAACACTTCCAAGGAACGTTGTTGAAGTTATTGTTCCTTCATATTATACGTAA